>CAMZMU010000114.1:18862046-19033138 GCA_947311845.1 Poa pratensis | reverse complement strand
TTTTTCTCTTCTATTTACAAAACGTTTGCGTGTTTGCAGCTGAAGACAGATGAGAAGGATCTCCGAGTCGCCGACTAGAGCATACAGACATGCCAGTTTTGCCATGTATGTTTAGATGACATTTGTAGCTTTCATGATGTAGCACTATTCATTGGTTGTTGAACTTATTAGTTACCACTAGGCAGTCAAAGTTCTTCTATAGGTCGTACTCCAAATATGGTTGCTTCTTCTCTAAAGGTATATCATTATTGACCTCAAGAGTGTTCTCTATTTGCTTCATGTATTATTTTTAGGTGGGCCATATCACTGCTTGCTAGCATTCATATATCCCATATGCATATTATTTTGTATATGATAAAAATATTGGATTTAATCCATCATTACTCTGGTAGCTTATGCTGAATACATGATTTTGTATTCTCTGTCTGCAAGAATATTCACAATTTGTGATAATATGTTTCCTCTCTGGCAAGATTTTTGAACCATTCAAATCTTCTCCTTGCTGTAGGTATTTAGAAGTCAAGTCTATTCGCTCTCCAAATGACATCTTGTGCTGATAGGGGATCAGCCACATCAATATCTCCGTCATCATATCACCAGGTATCCAGCAGACTAAATCCATCTATTTGTCGCATTGATTTCTCGCCTCGCCTCCTCAACTGTATAATTTGGATTTCATAAATCAATTTTCTTTTCACCCATCATCAATGTCATTGCTTACATAGGTCTGTCTGACCAGATCTTCAATGGTCAGTGCCCACTCGCCTAACTGCATCCCACTAGCACCCATGAGCCATTCCCTCTCTTTGCTTGATGTCACTATCTATGTTATCATAATGTACACATATTAGTTGTGACTTGCTTGCTGCACCAGTATCATGCTCATGACTTAGGTGGTTATTGTTTCAATTTGTTTGTGTTTGTTGTGATGTTTCACATATCACGAGCTGCAAAGCATGAGCACCATCTCCAAGAATATGCCATTGGCACTATCATCTTGCTGGGGCTACTTCAAATTTGGGCAACTATGTCTCCTAAATATATTTTCTTGTGTCAATTGTTTATTCCTAGATTATCTTTGGTTAAATCTGTGACAGTGTTGCGTTTTTTCTGCAAGTGTTTTGTGGTATGTTGTTCAGTGCATCTGGATGCGTCGCATTAGTGGTGTTGGGTGCTGGTTAGTTATTCTTGTGTTACCCATCTTTTGGGAACGACTCTGGGATGTACTTTTTCTAGGATCCAGTTTTATGATGTGTTTTTTTCATGTTAAATAGTTGCTTTTGGTGTGTAGACTCGACGGTGGAATTGTTTTTCTGGTAATCTCGGCTCTAACTCGGCTCTAAACAGGAGTCGAGCACCGCATCTCCACTCTGACCCTCTTCCAGCTCATATACGTATTATTCACTCCTTGAAGACAAAGAATGTTGTCAATATTCTGCATACTGATGTTTGTTTTTGAGTTAACACACAATTATTATTGTCTACTACATAAAATTAATTCCTGATCCTTCTTATTGCATCAGCCTGACCATGTTTTACAAACTGAGGCGACTCCCCATTCCTCCTGCAAGATTCCATATCATAGGTACTTACAGATATTTCAATAGTTCATCCCTATGATTTGGCAAACACTTCTCTAACGACATGTCCTACCTAACGTGTACAGGAACAAGGATGTAACTTCTACCTCAACTGCCCGCAAGGCTCTGTTCCAAGGACCTGACCATCGGATCCACGTTGGGCAAGCGTTAGTTGTTGCAAAAACTGCAAGCAGAACACCTGCAGTAAACAAGCACCTTCAAGGAGAGACATCGCTCCATGATGATGGAGGTGGTAGTCTAGCGAAGAAAGCTAGAAACTAATTTATCCTGCAATGACCAAACTCCTTAGGATCCAACCAAACTGTACCTGTTTTGATCCAGTCCACGTACCTACCCTTTATTAATTCTGAACTTTGTTACTGCAAATCGGACTTATTTTGACTGATCGACATGACTGCATCAGAAACTTTGCAAGGTGATGTTTTGGTTATACCATCCATGTCTCATTGTTAGAACTGTTGAGGCCAGCTACCTCTGCCACTTAGTATCGTTGTTGAGCTCACAAAACTCATCAGGTGTTCCAGAAGACATATGTATTAATTTCCGTGGAATTAAAACTTATGTATTTGATACGGTGTCAAATTCTGAAAATTCCAAAACCTGAACTACATGTGCTTCAGCATAGCTTCAGCTTCCTATTGCTTAAGGCTTTGATTGTATAATATTCTTATTACTCATTTCATATGATCTGCAAGATGCCCTTTCAATTCTGTATAACAGTGATCAAGTTCATATGAATATAAATGTCCTTTTAGTGGTCCGTATAAATGATCGTAACCACGGGCAAGAAATTCAAAGAAGAAACCAGTGCTGCGCGGCGGGCCGCGCCGTTCAAATCTAGTTAGAAAAATAGAGGTGCTAATTGCTCCATTTTGCACCACATGCAGAACGAGATGTCCATTGCCCCCTTAGGGGACATGGTCCAATAAATTATCATCGACATGGAAAGAGATGCCGCACCTAAAGAACAAGGCTTCCTCCCCATCAAATCTAACCATGTCACACTTGGTTAAGCTTACGCTTAGATTTAGCATTTGGGCACTATAAATAGCACCGCACCTCCTGTGGTGAATTTGTCAATCTCAAGACCTGATCGCCGGCTCAGTCTTTCGAAGGTGCTCATAAGGGTAGGGTGTGCGTGCGTGCGTTCATAGGGGTGAGTGTGTGCACGTGTATGTGAGCGTCTGCGTTGTACTGTGTTTCGCAAAAAAAAAATAGCACCGCACCCAAGCCTCATAAGTCACGACCACACTCAGCTTCCAAGATCAAACCAACGCCAGTCCGCCAAAGCAAAGAGAGCTAAACATTGCATAGCTCCAAGTGGCACATACTTAGAGAGCTACATACATTGCACATACTTAGATTTTCTTGCCATTAGCACATACTTAGAAAGGGGTAATAAACTACGGAAAGAAGAGAGATGGAGGTGGGTATGGATGCCAAGTTGAAGCTGTCCAAGAAGGGCAGCCGGCGGTCGGCGACGGTGGCGCCGGCGGTGGCCACCAGCAGTACGGTGGGTCTCAAGGGCCAGACGTCGAGCCGTCGAGGGGCTCGGGCCGGTCTAGGGAGCAGAGGGCCAGGTTCTACATCATGCGGCGATGTGTCACCATGCTCGTGTGCGGGCGCGACTAGCCCAGTCCCGGTGCTGGTCCATCTGGTGCGACGCTGAAGGTCCGCCCCGCCTACTTTTTTTTCCCTTTCAGAGGGAATAGAGATGTGCTTTGTTTCTATGGCCATCCTGGGGTGATAGATAGACAGTAGAGAGATGGTGTGTTACTGTGTCATTGTGTGAGTACAAACAATAGCTTTCGTACAGGAGGAATGTGAAGTACGTGCTGATCAGTACTGATAGCATCCTTGCAACTGAAGAGTTTTTTCTGAATGTTATCGGATGAAATGCAAAACAGAGCTATTGCTGCCAAGACAACCCTCCCTGTTTCGGTCTCTTGTGGTGTCAATTCTTCTGTTACTTTTTGAGGCTTTCTACGATACCCTCAAATAAAAAATAGCCATTCATTTTCGTGCATCTGAAGGCTGATATCAATTCATACTATTGGTAAAAAGGTGACTAGTTATGTTGCAGGTTAGGTTTTGGTCCGCCCCTCGTGTGGCGGTTGCGTTCCCTGGCGATTGCCAGGCGATCGGACGATCGGTCTCTCGTCGTCGCTGTGGGTTCTGTTCCGATCCTGCTTGCTTCCCGGCGATCTCGTTTCCTAGTTTAGTTTTCTTCCCAGGAGCCTTTAGCGATCTAAGGATCTTTCTTCCTGGTCTCGCCGTTGGTGCTCCTGTTTCTGGGACACGGTCGTAATACACAAACCCTGGATCGGTGATCTTGACTGAAGGGTGTTGCGATCTCTGAACCTGTCGGAGAAAAAGAG
Organism: Poa pratensis; assembly: GCA_947311845.1. Classification (NCBI taxonomy): domain Eukaryota; kingdom Viridiplantae; phylum Streptophyta; class Magnoliopsida; order Poales; family Poaceae; genus Poa; species Poa pratensis. Next base: position 19,029,159 of record CAMZMU010000114.1, on the reverse strand, counting down.
GAGGGCGGCAGTTTGGGAGGAGGGGCTTGACAAGGAGATGAAAAAGATCCAGCCCCGCCGGTCGCCATGAAAATTTGTGGACATAACTGCCGGGGACTCGGGAATGGCCCGACAGTTAACAGCCTCTTGGAACTCAAGAGGAAGGAGGATCCCGATGTTCTGTTCCTTTTTGAAACGAAGCTTGATGATCGCGAGTTGGAGAGGTTTAGGTGGATGCTAGGGCTTGCTAGCATGTGGGTGGTGAAGTCGGATGGTAGAAGCAGAGGTATTGCAGCTTTCTGGAGGAGGGAGGTGAATTTGTCTCTCCGATCGGCAGGAAGAAGACATATTGATTTCGATGTGTGTGAGGCTGATAACCCACAAGTATAGGGGGTGTATCGTAGTACTTTCGATAAATAAGAGTGTCGAACCCAACGAGGAGCAGAAGGTGTTGACAAGCGGTTTTGATGAAGGATTCACTGTAAATGCTCACAGACAAGTTTTTAGGAGTTTTTGATATGACAGATAAATAAAGTACAATTAAATAAAATGCAGTAGTAATAGTTGCAGCGAGTGGCCCAATCCTTTCTACAGCAAAGGACAAGCCGGTTGTTGTACTTATAATGACCAAACGTTCTTGAGGACACACGGGAGTATTGTCAAGTGCTTTCGCTTCATATAGTTGATTAATCTTCATTGTTTTGATAAGTGTTGTGTGGGTGAACCTATGCTAATGCACCGCCCTTACTAGGACTAATACATACTTGTGATTATACCCCTTGCAAGCATCCGCAAATACAAGAAAGTAATTAAGTTAAACTAACCACAGCCTTAAACTTTGAGATCCTGCTATCCCTCATGCATCGATATACCAACGGGTGTTCAGGTTTCTGTCACTCCGGCAACCCCACAATTGGCAAACGAATACACAATGCATTCCCCTAGGCCCATAAAGGTGAAGTATCATGTAGTCGACGTTCACATAACACCACTAGAAGAATAACACCACAACTTAAGCATCAAACCATTAAATATTACTCAACATAGTTCACTACTAACATCAAGACTTCTCCCATGTCCTCAAGAACTAAACGAACTACTCACAAGACATCATACGGAACATGATCAGAGGTGATATGATGATGAATAACAATCTGAACATAAACCTTAGTCCAATGGTTTCACCCAATAGCATCAATAACAATAGTAATCAACACCGGAGAGTTTCCCCTATGAAATAGACAAGATTCAGCCCTAGATGTTATAGCGGAGACGGAGTGCAGCGGAGGTGATGATGGTATTGGTGGTGGAGATGATGATGATGATGATCCCGATGAAGTCCAGCTCGATGACGGTGATGATGGCGACGATTTCCCCCTCCGGGAGGGAATTTCCCCCGGCAGATTTCTTCCTGCAGGGGAGCTTTTCGCTCTCTGGTGTTTTCCGCCTCGTGGAGGCGGCGGAATATTTCGATGGCCCTCCCCTGTGTGTTAGGGTTCCGAGGGGGTCAAGTACGCGAAGGGGGAACGGCTGAGGTGGGCCAGGGCCCCCAAACCACCTCTCGGCGCGGCAGGGGGCCCCACCGCGCCAAGGGGTGAGGAGGGCCCACCATGGCCCATCTCAGCTCCCCCTTTTGGCCTCCTCCATCTTCTGGTAAAATAGGAACTTCCATATGTCTCCTTCGATTTATTGATCTTCAGAAATAGTGCATCTCGACGGTGCTTTTTCCAGCAGAATCCTGACTCCGGTGTCCAATTCTCCATTATTCATCAAACATGCAAAATAGGTAAAATAACATAAGTAACACTTCTAAATATGAAATATATCGATGAATAGCAGTAAATTATGATATAAAATAGTGATGCAAAATGGACGTATCAGAGGCTAATGGAGAAGTGTGGAGGTTGACCGGTGTCTATGGGGAGTCACAACCAGAGTGGAAGAAGGAAACTTGGAAAATGTTGCGTACTCTTGGACAACAACATCAAAACGGAAGACCGTGGCTTTGTCTGGGCGATTTCAATGAGATAGTGACGAGTGATGAGAAGTGCGGGGGGCGGCTCGGCCCCAAGCATGTATGGATCTCTTTCGTGATGCCTTGGAGAGCTGTGGATTAGGGGATCTTGGCTACTGCGGTGACGAGTTCACATGGAGAAATCATTGTGGGAATGTAGCTGGTTACATTTGTGAACGAGAGATCGAGCAACTGGTAATAGTGAGTGGTGTTTGAAATTTCCAAACTTCAAAGTAATAAATGGGAACCCGAGGCACTCTGATCACAGACCGGTAATTGTGGATACAGAAGGGGAGGAGAGGGGTCCTTATGTGGAGGGATCGGGTTTCAGATTTGAGGCATGTTGGGTGCAGGAGGATGGGTGCGCTGAGATTATTGAAGAAGGGTGGAAACGGGGCTGGGTGGAAGGAAAAACAAAGGTTGCACAAATTTTAACGTCGGTGGCTGGTGATCTCACTGCTTGGAGTAGGTATGTGGTGGGTGATCTTGAGAAAAGGATTAAGAAGGCAAGGGGATCTGGAGACATCACTACAGGAACGACCTTCTACGCCGATGGGCATTTGCCGTCGGCAAAAGCCTAAATACCGTCGGCGTAGCCTAACCCGACGGCAGCCGTCGGCTTAGGTACTCGTAGGGCTAGCTCAGGAGGTCGTCGGCAAAAAAACAACCGTCGGCTTAGGGTGTGCCGACGGCTAAAAGCGGGCCGTCGGCGTACATACCTCTAAGTTCAGAAACTCACTAGAGAGAAAGTGCGGTCGGTGAAACCGGTCATATCCCGGAGTAGGATCTTGGACATTTACAACACACAACACACTTGTATACATATGGTATGGCACAACCAAGGTTTGGGTGGGTTTCCGACGCTCCAGGGCCCCGCTACGGCGAAACCCTAGACCCGCTGGAATAAAGTCAAACCCTAGTTTCGAACGGAGTCAAAAGGGGGTAGGCTAGTGGACTGTTTGGTTGTGTTAGGTCAGGATATATGAAACACCCAAAACCAAGATCCACCCAACTATTGCGATAATATTCACACACATGCGATAACACTTACGCAATTTCTTGACGTGCAATTCTGAGAGACAAGATTCGTGACATCATTTCATGTGGGTGGAGACCGCTATTCGGTGAAAAAACATATTAAACTTAATTGAGAGTAATAAATAAATGCATAAAAATGAAGATTATTAAAAATACATGGTACATATGCCGACGGCCAAGCCGTCGGCGTAGCTCTACGCATAAAAGAAAGCGATCCAGAAAAAAATTAAAAAACTTAGCCGACGGCAAAGCCGTCGGAGTCGATCCAGAAAAAAATTAAAAAACTTAGCCGACGGCTTTGCCGTCGGCGTCGAGCTTGCTATGACGTCATCACTTCTCTGAACGTACCTACGCCGATGGTCTAGTTTAAACCGACGGCTACCGTCGGCGTAGAAAACCTATCCCGACGACATAATCTGTGCCGACGGCCGTGTCGCCGGGATGGCCTCGCCGGAGCCTACGCCGACGGCCCCGACAAAACACCGTCAGTGTAGGGTTTGGCCGTCGGCGTAGAAGGTCTTTCCTGTAGTGCATGCATGTGTGCTTTTGTTTCGAAGAATAAAGTAGAAGAGGAGACGAGGCTGAGATGTCATCTTGAACATCTGGAGGAGCTCAAAAATATTAAATGGAGACAGCGTGCTCACGCTTGGTGGCTGAAGGATGGGGACAGAAATACTCGCTACTTCCATTCATTTGCCTCAGCCAGGAGAAAGAAAAAACCGAATTAAGGAGTTGAGACGGGAGGATGGATCGGTGGTGGAGGAGGGAGGTGCTTTAACTAATTATATCTTATCTTATTTTCAGGATCGTTTTACTTCTCAAGGTGGTGATCATACTGCTGAACTTCTAGCAGTGGTGCAGCCATGTGTTACTCAAGCGATGAATGAGTGTTTGACAGCTGATTTTACTGCCATGGAGGTGAAGGCTGCACTTGATAACATTGGTGACCTAAAGGCGCCGGGCCCGGATGGCATGCCATCGCTTTTCTACAAGAAATACTGGCACATAATGGGGGACACCATTGTTGAGGAGGTGCTGAATGTGTTAAGAGGTGGAGAGATGCCTGAGGGATGGAATGAAACTTTATTGTTCTAATCCCAAAGGTGAAGGACCCGACAAGGATAAAGGATCTGAGACCTATTAGTCTTTGCAATGTCTTATATAAGCTGGTCTCGAAGGTGCTAACTAATAGATTGAAGGTGATCCTTCCGGAGCTCATCTCTGACAATCAAAGTGCTTCCGTACCGGGGAGATTGATAATTGATAATATCCTGTTGGCTTATGAAGCATCACATTTTCTGAAGAATAAGAAAAGAGGGGGAGAGAGTTATGTTGCAGTCAAGGCAGATATGAGTAAAGCCTACGACCGTGTTGAGTGGGACTTTCTGAGACAAACGATGATGAAGATGGGGTTCAGCCAAGAGTGGGTGAATGTGGTGATGCGCTGTGTGACAACGGTATCTTATCGAATTAAGGTCAATGGGCATGGTACGGAAAAATTTACACCTACGAGGGGTCTACGCCAGGGTGATCCTCTGTCACCATATCTCTTTGTCATTTGTACGGAGGGCTTGTCAGCGTTGTTGAGGGATGCTGAGCGTCAGGGAAAGTTGAGTGGCTTAAAAATCTGCCCACGAGCACCTAGCTTAACCCACCTGTTTTTTGCTGATGATTCGGTAATTTTGTTGAAAGCTAGACGTGAAGAGGCTATTGTGCTCAAGGAGATCTTACGGTTATATGAAAACTGTTCCGGACAGTAAATTAACACCGAAAAGTCTTCTTTGATGTTCAGTTCCAATGCGAAGCAGCATGTGAGAGTGCTTGTGAAGGACGAGTTGGAGATCCAAAGTGACAATTGGAATGATAAATATCTTGGTATGCCGGTGTACATTGGCAGATCCAAAAAGAAAGCCTTTGCTTATATAAAGGACAAGATCTGGAAAGCCATCCAGGGATGGAAGGAGAAGCTACTTTCAAGAGCAGGGAAGGACATCTTAATTAAAGCCATAGCACAAGCAATTCCAACCTTTCTGATGTCATGTTTCTATTTGACGAAGAGCTTCTGTGACGAGTTAAGTGCAATGATCGCAAAGTATTGGTGGAGCCAATAGGAAAATGAGAATAAAATCCACTGGATCAGTTGGAGGAAGATGATCCGGCCGAAGGGCCAAGGGGGCTTGGGTTTTAGAGACATACATGGTTTCAACATTGCCATGCTTTCAAGGCAGGCGTGGAGGTTTATCCAAAACCCAAATAGTTTGTGTGCAACAATTCTAAAGGCCAAGTACTTCCCGGACTGCCTGATACTTTTTTTTTTAGCCTGTCGATAACATGTCCTACACATGGCAGTGTTCTTCATGGTCTGGAGTTAGCACGGAAAGGAGTTATTTGGCGCATTGGAGATGGCGAGGATGTCAATATCTGGAGCGATCCGTGGATTCCTAGAGCTTGGTCTAGAAGGATTATAACACCCCGTGGCGATAATTTGTTGACTAAAGTGTTGGAGCTAATCAGTCCGATCACTGGGCAGCGGGATCAACAACTCGTAACAGACACGTTCTCCAATGAAGAGGCCAGCATGATCCTGAACATGCCGCTGCGGGATGGGGCAGTGGATTTTCTAGCTTGGCATTTTGATCCGAGGGGCATGCACTCTGTCCGCAACGCATGCAAACTGTTTGTTGATGGGGAGATACGTGCGAGGGGAACAGAAGCTAGCAGAAGTGTACAAAGACCTGAGGTGCTGGGTGGTAGAGGACATGAAAGATGGTGGAGAATTTGGAAGTTGGCATGACCAAACAAGGTCAAACATTTTTGGTGGAGGTGTGCACACAATTCACTAGCCATCAGAAATAACCTTATCAGACGAGGAGTTAAAATTGAAGATCCAAAGTGTCTTTTCTGCAACCGGGCACATGAGGACGAAGGGCACCTTTTCGTTAAGTGCAAGGAAGTTAAACCTGTTTGGCATGCTTTGGGATATGAGAACACACGACTCAAGCTGGAAACTTGCGGTAGTATTGAGAGAACCATGGATGTGATATGGGATTTGCCTAAGGAACAGAAGATACAAATTATTACTATGTGGTGGATATGGTGGCAGGAGCGAAATAAAGTTAGAGAAGGAAATATGCCGGCAGCACTCACCAATCTGGTCCACCGTATAAAATGTTCTTCTGCTAAATATCTTACCTGCTTTGGGGAAAAGGAATATGCACCTAAACCTAGCAATGGAGTTTGGCAACCCCCTCTGCGGGAGTGATCAAAATCAATGTTGATGGGGCCTTTGTGGTCGATCAAGTACATGGAGGCTGGGGAGTTGTAGCTAGAAATTCTGAAGGTGAAGTAGTGGCAGCCCGTGCGGGCTGTTCTGCAGAAATCCATGATGCGTTTACAGCTGAGCTACGCGCAATGGAAGAAGGCTTCAACCTCGCTGCTGAGCTGGGTGTGATCAGGGTTATTTTTGAAACTGATGCTCAGCTGCTGTCCATGGCACTGAATAGCACCAAGGCAGATTTTTCAAGCGAGGCTTCCGTGATTGAAGATCTGAAAGTCCAGAGTAGGACTTGGTTCTCTTCTTGCTCGATTAGATTCAGTAAACGTTCTGCAAATAATGTTGCACATGCACTAGCGCAGGCTGGAAAAAGTTTCAATGTAAATTCCTTTGAATCATGGGACTATGAGGTGCCTGCGTGCGCCAATGTGACTGTCATGGGCGATTCTGCCCAGAATGTTTCGTAATAAAGTTGTGAGTTTTCAAAAAAAAAAGGTGACCAGTTAAACCTGTGGACGCAAAATCGGCACGCAGAAAAAATCCCGTAGCTGGGACCCGGCCCAGGAGCTAGATGGGCCCTGGCCCAAGACTGATAAATCAGTATGTGGTGTTTGCTGTTGTTCCCAAGTCTTTTTTTTAATGGAGGAAATTTTATTAATTAGCAACAGCGTACATGTACAATCGTGCATTGCAGCACAGATGAAAGTGCAGAAACAGCTACATTGAGTCAAACATCATTGGCTGGACCTAAACATTTGAAGCTAGAAGGATAATTTTGAAGCATGAGAGCTAATCTAGCTTGAGATGGTAACCCTAAAATCCTAAATTGAACTCCTCCTCCACGCCCCCCCTCCCCCCCCCCCCCCGACGAAGACGGCGTCGAGTTCGTGACATCCCCGCCATGTCGTCCCCCCTTGTCCCTTTGAATCAACAGAAAGGGCAAAATTTGTACTAACATATAGTTCTAGAAGAGTATTGGCCAATGAATCGGCTTTCACAAAGATACATCGAGGTAAGGTACCCGATATGTGGCGAAATTCAAGCTAAATCGGCTGCCAGACTAATAAATCGGCAGCCGTGATAAATTCGGACGATATGCTGTAATCTTATTGGTCACCCTCGATTCATGATTAATCGACTTATTGACCGATTTTTTTAACATTGAAAATTCTTGCTTGCCTAGAGGGGTTGAAGCATTTGCTTGTTCTCCGGGCATGACTGGCTACCTTTGAATATGTTTGCAAGTTGCTGTAATCTTATTGGTCACCCTCGATTCACGATTAATCGACTTATTGACCGATTTTTTTAACATTGAAAATTCTTGCTTGCCTGGAGGGGTTGAAGCATTTGCTTGTTCTCCGGGCATGACTGGCTACCTTTGAATATGTTTGCAAGTGTGCGGTGCAGATACTATCGTCATCTTCGTTTTATCATTCGCCCTGTTGGTGTTTATAGGTAAAAGGTCAGTATCTCTTGAAGGGGTTTTCACAGGAATTGAAGTCTGGAAGGTTGATTGGGTGAGGCAACGAGTAGCGCATAGTTAGGTAAATCTAATGGTCTTTTAATAAGTGAGTCAGCGTGGGTCTACGTGTCGGCGCTGATCACGAACACAAACGATTACAGACACATTATTACCTAATTAATAAAGCTCACCCTTCCCTAAAAATAGTTCATTGTCCCATATATAATAATAATAATGTCAATACTAAAATTGACACCTTATACTCTCCGGTGCAATTCATGGTTTTATTATGTCCCCATCAACATGGTTATTTATCTGTGGAAATTCTTTGACATTGTCGCATGGCTTGCTTCGACAAGCTCACAAATATGAGTACTGGCTTACCTAATTTTATCTCCAAATGTGTGATTAGAGAAGATAATGGCAAGAACTAAGCTAACAAATGCGTGCGGAATTTTTGCCCTATAGGCGTTCGTGGCACCGGCTAAACAAAAAGAGTATTCCTTGTAATACATTTCTCACATTATTTGGCACATACTAACAAATTCCCATATTCCCCGATTAGGCACGAGCGAGCGAGCGTTTGTTTCCCAGCTAGCCCCGCCAAAACATTGGCTGCCTATTGAGTTTTGGTCATTGTTTGCTTTGTTGCCAAAATTTTGGTTGCCAATGGATGTCTGCCCCTCCAACTCACAGATTCTTGCCAAATAGTTGGCCAAATCTGGGCAGATGATTCCTTAATGTTAGAGCTTGGTTTTGGTTGTTATCTTCTTCGTCAATGGAGATGGCTTCGTCTGCAATAAGTGATCTTCCGCGCTTCGTTCGACGGCGTGATCTCCTTCCCGACGTCAATGGTGGTTTTGGAAGATTAAGTTTGTCTAGGTATGGTTTTTCAGATCTTGCTTCGCCAGATCAATTTTGGATTATTTCTTATGGTTGCCGCGAGGAGGATTGTCCTCGCAATATCTATCCCGACTACTACGTCTTCGGCAATGGAGATTCGTTCTCTCGGCTCCCAACGACGTCGACAAAGTGGTTCGGTTATTTGTCCCTGGATTATCAGTGGTGGTGCTCTTGCCGATGTTGCTTGATTAATTTAATGGCTGCGTGCATGCACAAAGCCTTGGCATTGCGGCTCAAAATTAAAAGGGGAGAACCTTCGTTGGTATTCACAGGTCTATGGTTTGGTGTATTCGGCGTTGTTCTACGGTTGTCTTCAAAAAAGTACAAGATTGTGTCATGAAAGAAAAAATGGCTTAAAGATCTCATAGATTTGCTGGTCTCTTTTAGTATTGTTTTTGTAATCGATATAATCGTGTACTTTTTGCTGGTTTAATATATGGTTTAATATATATGGTAAAATTCAAAAAAAAAACACATGCCAAATATTTGGCAGGGCTAGTGTGGGCACCAACCAAACACACCCCGTGTCTCTCAAGTCTGACCCACCAGCCAAACTCTCGTACCTTTGCTTGCTCTTCCTCTCGCCGGCGGCGGCGTCGCCCCATGGAGGTCCATGGAGGCGGAGACGAATCGGAGCAGGAGATGAAGAGGCCGCCTTCCCCCTCAACTCCTCCGAGCGACGGTCCGGACTCGACCAAGTCTACCAGCAGCATCGAGCACGACGACCATTCGGCTGTCAGCGACGACGAAGAGGAGGATGAAGACCAATGTAAGGCTCCATGTGAATCCTGATGCATTTGATCCATGAATTACAAGTTATTCGTCATTGATCCATGAATTTCATCAAGAAATGCACAATTTCCTTTATATTAAAGAAGACAAGATCCAGAATCTGATCGGATTTCAACCGGATAATTCCATCGCTGCTTTTCTTCTGGGTAAACATATGCTAGCTAATTGACAATTGATTATCATAATGCCGCCCTTTTTGACAAAAGATACAACTAGGTGATTTCTCGTAATGAATATCATTAATTATTGTACGGGTAGAGACTAGAAAAATGTTCGAGTTACCTAAACTTTTTCTGGCTATTTCATTGGAGCTGTTACTGCTGTTATCCCCACCTAACCTCGTTTAAGTTTACTGAATTGAACCGGAGGCCTCTTCCTGTCGGATTATACAGGCTGTGAACATGTTTCTAGTAAGCACACACGCATTTGTATGAATTGAACCGGAGAGCTCTTCCTCTCGGATTATAAATGATGTGAACATGTTATCTCCCGTATCAATAACAGATTGTACTTCTGCTTGGATTAAACTTGAGACCTTGAATTTCTTCTGCTAATTTGATTATTTCGATTATTTTGCATGTAGGGAAATACCGCCCTTATACAGTTGATGATTTCCCAAGGGTTAGCTTTGACCTTGAGGAGCAGACTCATAATATGTTCGTAAATCCAGATACTAAACTTCGAGGCCCTAAACCGATGTGTCTTTTCCGTGCATTCAAGGATCCCCTTGTTGAACTGCAAGAACACAACCATGTGTTTGGTAGCCAATATCAACTCTATGATGAGTCTGAAAGTATGTGTTTCTTTTAAATAAAGTATGTGTTATACATAGCATATTCTTACTAATTTAAAATAAATAAATATATCTCATGCTTCCTTTATTATTTTTCAGTCAATGTAAACAATGTTAGGACCATTGATTGCTCACACGGCTGCCGTTGCATATCATCTGATGTGGTGCAGTTCATTGATCTAAAAATTGCTGGCTATCGCCATGCTCAACCTGGATGCGCCAAGATATTTGGTTTTTTTGCGGTACGGGATGAGATTGAACCTTTGCGCAACTATGTCTACAGGCGTGGAATCGACAATTATGAAGCTGTAAATGTTAAGCAGGATATGGTAACTTGCAAACTTGCATCTTTCTGTCTGCACGATTTTCTTGATCATACGGAAATAGTTGTACATGAGAGGCCAGCGTCATGTGAAAGCCCCAAATTTTTCACTAACATTGAAAGTTTGTGCATATATGCTGTTATTTACACGTGGCTCACCCACTGCCAAGTTAGGGAGGGGATCCTCTATGAGATATAAAGTAAGAATGAAATAGAGGATTAGTTCTTCTATCATGGCCCCAGGGGTGTGAGAGTCTCCCGAAACCATGTCAATCCATGCGTTAATAAATTAATAATATATATTCTATAGACATCATCCAAAGTCCTCTTTTAATGTGCAAACCCAACCTCATCATTTCATTGAGAGGGCAACTTTCAAAGCTGGTAATTACTACTTTACAGAACACTTATCTTCATCTATTCATGCAGATATCGTGATGGTACTCAACCGATTCCTAATAACTAACTAGTATGAAATACATATATGATGATTCTTGTCAATCCTTAATGCAGGGTACTGCACATTTATCACTGAATAGCCCTGGTCGATGTGTTTGCATGATAAGTCGTGTGTTGTTCGAATTCAAACTTTGTGTACAGACTGAAGACCAACCTGAAGATGGGCGGAAACATGACCTTTTGATTGAAGGATGTACCGAGTTCTCTGAATTTATGAACATGTATAAAACTGAATCATTCGTCGAAACTCAGCGTCTGTATGGGGAAAAGTGTGGATTGGATATGAAGTTTCTAGTGTTGATGAAGGCAGTTCAAGCAAAGGTTGATGTTGAGATACTTTGTGCTCCTACCGATGGCCTTAATCTGAATCTTTATGCCAAGACCAGTGGCTTCAGAGATGTGATCCGCCTTTTCATGGAGTCGCTGAAGCGGGTTGCAGAATGAGTTCGGTGGTAGGAGTGATGACATCTAGTTATCTTAGTTTTTACGTTGAAGGATCCCCAAAAGATGGTGTTTTCTCTCAAGAGCTACCTTGTTACAGGTGGGAAGGTCTTTTTTATTCACAGTATCATGGAACAGTAAATGAAGTGGTGTATCTTTATGATTCCACAAAAATTTCTGTCAAGGTCACCTGGAAGGCACTTGAGAGTCGGCAGTGGCACCGCTAAGAACTTTGAGAACCGGAAGAATTTTGTCATGTGGGCTGCAACTTTTACTATATAAGCTACTGTCATTTTGTTAGAATGTCCTGGTGTCTTTTGCAACCTAGATCTGTTTAGGATATTTTCTCTTATGCTCTATGAACAGTGAACATTTTGTGCATTGTGTGAAGAAAAAGAACACGGACAGAAGCAGTAGATAAATAATGTGTACCAATTGGCTGTGCAAACAAGAAACGTCAGGTAAACACACAAACCAATTGCACAATGTTATAATGCTACAGACCAACCGAGTGGAATTAGAGTTTTAATTACACTGCAATCTTCACAAAGGAAGGATAGTTATGAGTTCAGTATATAGTGGCTAATGAGTGACATAGTACCCCTTCTTGTTGCTTCTGCTGCTGCTAGCCCTGCTTTTGTGCTGTTACTACTAGTAATACTAGAGTTCATACGGCGAGCTGTTATATATATGGTGGCTAGCTAGTGAGTGAGTACTAACGTACTTACCCTTCTTCAGTTGTTCACTTCTTGCTTTTGCTGCTGCGACCTCCTTGGTTCCCCTTCTTCACTTCTTCTTGCTTTTGCTGCTGCTACCTCCTGTGGTGCCACTCTGTTCAGCGAACAATTCGTCCCACTTTGACGGCATAAAATCCTGAAACCATATGCACATCCTTCAGTAACTGTGTGCTATCCTTCGAGACGACAATCCTTCTGTCATTTTCATTCCATTGTAAAATAATTCGCTGGTGCTGCACCAACTATTTATCAGTTTTCTTCTTTTTTCTCCAACCACACCGTCCATCATTTGTTTCAGTAGACCCTTCACGAATTTGCGAACATCAGGGAAACGAGGTCCTTCAAAAACATAACTACCAGCACAGCTATGGCCTCCTTTATCTCTGCCGTGACCTCTTCGTTGCCATCCTCCCCGAGAGTAGCCAAGGCGTAGAAAGCTTGCAGCAGTCTTTGATATCCCAGCTTGAGTTCTGCGACACCACCAGTGATCAAATGGGGGTACATTCCGTTGGTGTGAAGGGATTTAGACCCCTTCATCACCTTGGGTGGCTCCTCGTCAACCTCGTACCTACGGCCCTTGTTAGTAACAAACCCCTGAACCAGCTCTGGTATTTGTTCCCACCAGAAAGAGGCTCTGTTCGCCATTTGTGATTTCAATCACATATGTCCCACTGCTTGTGTTGTTCTTGCCTGGAGTAACTGGGATTGTTATGTCTTTTCCGTCCACCTTGAATCTGAACTTCACATCGGTGCTGCTGTCCATTGCGGCTATTATGTCATTGACACACTTGTCGTAGTTTGGCTCGAGCTTGTGCTCATTCCTTATGTTAAAGCTGGCCACTGGAGTGGGAATAGCCTATATAGACAACATAACATTAATTTTGAATTAAGACCAAATAGTGATAATAAATCATCTATTTATTTTCAGTAGCTAGAGGTAGTAACATGCCCATACATTAAGGATGGGTGCATCTTCCTTAAGTTTCCCTTTTCCCTTGTTCCATGCCATCGTGCACTTCAACTCTTTGTAGTCCCGATGTTATTGCTGCACCCACAAGAAAAAAATACAATATAAATGAATTATCTGTAACGCTTTTCTACACAACGTTAGTACAAGCTAAGGTTTCCCAATCCTCCTCGGTAAATAGGCTTACTGACAACAATTATCCACAATTTATGATTTTCTTTCTGAATTTTAAAAGCCAAAGCTACATAACATGTACATGGAGTTACACATTTTGTAAGTAGACAAAAAACGATATTTTTTTTGCTTACTGCTTCAGAAAAGGTTCTAATTGATCAAAATATACATAAATACTGCATATAAAGTGCAGCTAAGAATCGAAACTGCAACGAGATAGTTTTGCGTACATGACCACTCCAAGGCAATGCCATTTCACTCATCAGTGTATAATACAGAAAGAATTTAACGTCTAATTAACCGTTCCTGTTAAATTTTGAATTCAAATTTTGTTTGAAAATTCGAGGTGGTAATTATCTGGAATTTTCTGGTAACCGTAAATCCATAGCCCCCTCTGTAATTGTTTTCATTCTGTAATCAAAACCTAGCAATAACACCCACATCTACTTGAGAGTTGAAATTAATTTGCAACTCAACAAAGAGCATGATCTGAGAAAGCTACTGGTCACAGAAAAATTTCCATATCCTATTTTCATGAACTCGGTTAGGTTGATGTAAAAACTGATTGATGGTAAGTATGTACCTTTAGTACTGGGGATCTGATTGTGAAAGCCGTCCGTATGTAGCAGTAGCAGGAGTAGGTAGACGTTTGAGCGCAGGGAACCAGCAATCTGCTCATGAAGAAAAACACTTTAGATGCTGTAGGCACACATGCACAGTGTTAAAATGACAGGCAAATATCCCACTAAAAACACTGACGAGTAAAAGCTCGGAATCTTTGTCAAAACTGAGAAGAAAGATCCAACTATATATATTTTAATTTGTATCATCCTCTGCTTGGTAGCTGAGTAAGCCAAGGAAATCGATCCCAATGTAGTACGTACATGATGTTCACTCATAACATCGGAATGTATTTAGTTGCAACATATGTTGATGGACCATGGGGAACTGTTCTCTTTTTGCATTTGACTCTTCTAGTATAATTTTTATTCTGTGTTGCCACTTGACTCATTATTTTGCTAGCTTTGAGTAGTCTGGCATGTTGAATAGTTTCCTCGAAACTTTGTATGACAATGAATCCGCAGCTTCGTACATTCTTTCGTAGTTTCAAAACTCGATTCTGTTGTTAACACACTATTATTATTTTTTATTTGTTCCTTTAGATCAACAGCCTTATGCCCTTTGTAGACCCCGGTTTTAAAAAAATGCCCTTATAGACCCTTCATTGAATCTTATTTCTCTGTCTACCAGCCACAACAAAACATCCAAATTGGTTAAACCTCGACCTGTAGACTTGGATGTAGATTGTGCTTCCAATTAATATACACTTATGTTGACAGGTGTAGCTTCAATTTTTTTTCGCATTCTCACTGGGGAATCCTCCTACTCATTGTTGGAGAAAGGCATTGTCAGTTAACTTCAAACAGTTCCACATATTCTATTTGAGGGTCTACAAAAGAAATTATAGCAAGCCAAGAGGTTCAGAGAAAGTTTGACAAGATGTCGTCAGTGGATATCCAGGACATGTATTGAGCTGATCGTCATACAAAATCCAGTGATCAAGGCGGACGGCAGATGTTGGCTGTTGCTCCTCGGAGGCTACTCACGTCTCCTAATCTACGTATTAGGATAAAGATTATTCTAGCAGGGAACATTATTACCATTAAGAGAAAAAACTGTTTTCAAAATTTCCTATATCTTCTGCCTAGTGCATAGTGTGTATCTCTCGGATGGACGATTTTTCTTGGTATTAAACAGAAAAAAAATGAATATTACTTGCGGATAATCATAGAATCTTGTGGCAACTTTAATTAACCATTTAACAGTAGATTAGAATTGGTGCAAAACATGTCACTAGTTTCACAAAAAATAGTACTGTCCTCGATATAGATTGAAACATTTTTCGAGTTTAAAGTTTCACATCTTATGGAAAAAAAGAGTAAAACGCCTGTGCGGTCACGAAGTTGCCACGAGTGAGCGCATTGGTCACCAACTGGAAAAACGCCAAATCGTGGTCACTTAGTTGCGTGGTAGAGCCACGTTAGTCACTCCGTCGAAATGGATGTTAAGTCGCTGACGTGGCTGACGGTATTTTGCAAATACCCCCTTATATTTTATTTCTTTTAATTGTTATGTCCTTTTTCAAAAAAAAAAAGCCTCCACCATCCCCGCCGCATTCCTCCTTCATCTCCGTGCGAGCGGGTGCGGCAGACGCGCGTTCCAGGCGCGCTCCTTCCGCTGGCTCCACTCACGCACGGAGAGGTGCAGCTGCTTGGCCGACACCAGCGTCTCCACCGCCTGCCGCGGCGTCAAGATCTCCACCGCCAGCTCCCTGGCCGTCGACAGTCGCAGCCCGTCCGCCTCCTCCAGCAGCCCCGCCAGCCCGGTCGCGTACCTCTCCATCGCGGCGTCCACCTCAGCGTCCGCTCCACCGGTGCCATACGCGCTGCTCCCGCCCGTGCCAGCCGATGCCGCCGCGCGCTCCCGGACGATGGGGAGCAGCGGCCGGTCGGCGATGTCCTCCTGCAGCGTCGCCAGCCGCTCCGTCAGGACGCCCTCGTTGCGCAGCGTGCGGCGGTGGAGGTCGTTGATCCGATGCAGCTGCGCGGCCGTGATCCCGAGGAGGCCCATCCCCGTCATCCCCCCGTCGTCGACGCCGCTGTTGCCGCCTCTGAGGAACTCCTCGACGTGCGCCTCGAGGCCCTCGCCGAAGAGGGAGTAGAGGAGCCTGATGGCCATCGACGGCCTACACCCGCCGAGCCAGAGCACGGCGTTTTCGAACGGCGTACACCAGGGCGGGGAGAAGAAGGCCGCGCCCGCGCCATCCTCCCGCGCCATGGCACGCCGTCCTCCCGCACCATGGCACGCCGGCTGGCCGGCCGGCTGCCCAGCGCGCGCCTCTGCTGCGGGTCCGTGCCCACCGCCTCCGAGAGCACGCCGGCGACGCAGGCTTTGTCGAGCAGCATGAAGGTGAGCACGCCGACGACGCAGGCCTTGTCCATCACCTGTTTGAGAATATGCCTGGCCCAAAAAAATTCAATAGGACAAATAATGCGTAGAAGAAAAAATCAGGGTGTATTTTGCAAAAAGGAAAACTGCCACGTCAGCGACTTAACGTCCATTTCGACGGAGTGACTAACGTGGCTTTACCATGCAACTAAGTGACCACGATTTTGCGTTTTTCCAATTGGTGACCAATGCGCTCGCTCGTGGCAACTTCGTGACCGAACAGGCGCTTTACTCTGGAAAAAACAAATGAATAATACTTCGCACTATGCATCACATAGAGTTTATTCGAAGGAAAAAACAAACGAACAAGCAAACCAATCGGGGGGAAAGCTAGGACAAACCACATCTAGTGCATAGTGTGTATCTCTTGGCAACTAAGTTTTGAACCAATCTAGTTAGGTCCTCCCCCCGGCGTCGAGGGCGCAAGGCTCTCTTGGCCCTACACATAAAGTCCGGCGGCGGCGCCTCTGTAACGTCGGTCTCAGGAGCGCCCGGCGGCGCCCCGGAACGGCGGTAGCGACCTTGCTAGCCTGGGCATGGCGCCGTCCGGGCAACGAGTTGAACCCCTCTGGATCCTCCTGCTCGCGAACGGCACCCTGCCTAGCTGCGCGGTCGGCATGGAGAACGCGGGGGCATGCAGCTTGGCGCGAGAAGTACGCCACCGCTGGAACAAACGCGCTACGCGGGGTGCTATCGACGTCGAAGTTCTCGGCGAACTCAAAATCGTCGTCCTCCTCCTCGGAAAGAAGTCTCCCTACTCCCGTGACGCATTGGCAATGCGTAGGCATCGGAAGGAGCTGGACCGGCCGTGCCTCCCGTATTTCGAGTCCAGCACGGCGACCAGAAGCTAGTCGGCGCCGCGCGCCGGCGACCGATGGCTCCCTGCCTCCCTCTGCTCGCAGTCTGTAGCTACGATTCAACCCTTGCTATATAGGATCTAAAAAATCAAGCGCGGTCCAGAAAATTCTCCACGTAAAAACCCCCTCTGACGATCGAGTAAAAGCACATGATCTTGTCAAAACTGCGAGAAGAAAGATCCAAGTATACACCCAAGCATAGGAACAAGCAAATCGATCGGGGGAAAGCCAGGACAAACCAGATCTAGCTACTAGCTAGTTCATACCTGCAGGTTCCAAAAAGTAAGGAGAAGAAGATCTTGGAAATGTAGTACAGTAGTAACTAAATGTTTAGCCGCTGCTCACTGTCGCTCATGCATGCGAGAGTGCCTGGGGGACTGTAAGCGCAACGAAAAGTAACCTGCTCCCAACCTCAAGTGCCTCGATCACTATATGGTGCCAGAGAGAGGCAGTAGTACATGGAAGAGAGAGGGAGAGGGGACTAGCTAGCTAGGTATGACATCACATGGAAGAGAGAGGGATATTCCATGTCGTCGTTTTCACTTTACCGGAGCCTGCCTTGACGAAGGCTGCATGCATAATGCAATGTGCATGAGTACGTACGTATACGTACATAGACCAGCAGGCTAGGCAGCTGATGCATGCAAACTTTGTAAGAACTACGAAGTTAAGCTACTTTTTCACAAGAGATAAACACAAACGAAATCACCGGCCGGCCGGGATGTATATATGCCCTAACTAAATGTGGTAAACACTGATATGTTCCTGGTCTCTCCTTTGGCTAGGCGTACGAGTTACGACGTCAGGGTAATTAGGTGCATGCAGCATGCTCCTGTTGACTAAACCAGACTAGTAAGATATTTGCGGATCTTAGCTTTCCTCCCAAGCTGTGTGGAAATTTCGGCACAACCACACGGGTTTGCAAAAACTATAAATGATTTTTTCTGTTCTAATTAACATGATACTAGTATGTCATAAAACTAGGAGTACTAGTATTTTTTTTCTTTGAAGGAAAAGTACTAGTATTTAACTTTACAAAAAAGGGAGACTATTTTGTTTTAAAACAGAGGTAATATTTTGTCTCAACATATATTGACTAACAAGAGTTTAAGTTACAAAAGTGTAATCCGCCGAGGGCGCAGTATGTTGCTCTATGGTCCAATAGGGAGGGAGTCAGGTGCGCGACACTCCGGATGAAAATTATCATGCTCACGCTTGCGGGCGTCGTTCCCCTCCATGTAGGCGTCGCCGAGGAGTGTGGCGCCTCCCTCATGCACTCCGGTTGTTATCTCCAGGTGAAAACCAAGATAGGGGAGACCGGTTGACGATGGTGGCGGCTTCGATGTCCCTTCTTTGTTGGAACCATCCTTTTGGAGACACGACTTGCTTGGGGAGCACATTGGGTCTTGTGGGTGTTGCTATGGTGTGTGCTAGCGCTCCAGGGCACATTGTACGCCGTCGCGGCGACTCCAGGGTGGCGCCTTTCTCGAGACCGACCAAGTCATGTTTCTCACTTGCCAACTCCTTTAGGCATACAAGGGTGAAGTTACGTTGACGCAGGAAATGCCTTTCTTGGGTGGTGGCCAAAGGCCTTGTTCTGCCCGCTTGGCTACTTCTTTTATTTTTGACGAACCTAGCTACTTCTTTTATGAAAATGATATACTCCCTCCGTCCCAAAATAAGTGTCTTAAAGTTGGCAAAAAGTGGATGTATCTAGACATGAAACACATCTAGATGCATCCAAATTTGGACAAACCAAAGACACTTATTTTGGGACGGAGGAAGTACTTTTCATGGTGTACGTATACGTAGCCGATGCATGAAAACTTTATAGGAACTACGAAATAAGTGTATGGTCATCCCCTTTTTTTTGCATGGTGTAGACTGGACTCGATCGGTATGCTATTTTTTTACAAGAGATGCCGTGTCGGTTCAAAGGATAAACACAGGAAACGAATCACCGGATGTATATCCAAACCAAATGTGGTAAACACACTGATCTGTTCCTGATCGATCTCCTTTGGCTAGCTAGGCGTACGACGTCAGGTAAGGTGCATGCTCCTGTTGACTAAAGCAGTCTACTAAGATATTTGCGATAGCTTTCCTCCCAACTCCCAATTAGGTGTCTGAAAATTTCGGCACAACCACACGGATTTGCAAAAACTAGAAATGATTATTTTTCTTCTAATTAACATGATACTAGTATGTCATAAAATTAGGAGTACTAGTATTTTACTTGACAAAAAAGGAAGACTTTTTTTTTGAAACAGAGGCAAAAGTTTTGTCTCAACATATATTGATTAAGAAGAGTTTAAGTTACAAAAGCCAAATCAGCTTGGGTACAAGCCTACTCTCATGGCAAAATAGAATTCAAATGTTTCGCACATGAGAGGGAGGAATTCATTGTATCTCAGTGCAAAAAAACACCCTAATCGTGTCGCAGGAGACTTGTGTAGAGGGTTTTAGAAGTAATAAGAAACACCTCCACCCTGGGTCGCCCAGCCCTAGGCGACCCGGAGGGGGGGGGAGGGTGCGTGAAACAATCAGCGGCACCAGTCTCCCCCCATCTTTCCCCTTTCCTCGCCGTCGCCCAAATCTTCTGCCGTAGCCCGGGTAGGGACATGGGCGGTGGGGTATTCCCCGGGTGGCGTCCTCCTCCTCTCTCCCGGGAGCGGGGTCGAGATTGGCGGCGGAGATCAGCGACATGGTGGGGTTGCTCGGGGAGATGACGGTGGAGCCGTAGCCGGTTGTGGTGGTGACGGTGTAATTCGGCGAGGACAGTGTGCTGCTCGATGGTCCAGAGGGAGTCAGGTGTGCGACACTCTGGATGAAAATCTTGCTCACCTTCAGTCGAAGCCGATGACGATGACGCTTGCGGGCATCGTCCCCCTCCATGGAGGCGTTGCCGAGGAGTACTGTGCCTCCCTCATCCACTCTGGTTGTTGTCTACAGTTGAAAACCAAGATCGGGGAGACCGGTCGATGATGGCGGTGGCTTCGATGTCGCTTCTTTGTTAGAAGCATCCTTTTGGAGACACGACTTGGGGAGCACATTGGGTCTTTGTGGGTGTTGCTCTGGTGTGTGCTAGCTAGCGCTCTGGGGCGCAATGTACACTGTCGCAGTGACTCCAAGGTGGCCCCTATCTCGAGACCGACCAAGTCCTGTTTCTCACTTGCTAACTCCTTTAGGCATACAAGGGTGAACATTACACTCACGCAGAGAGTTCTGGTGGAAATGCCTTTCTTGGGTTGTGGCCGGTGTCGGTCGAGACACGGTCTTGATGCTCGATTCTGTGCAAAGCATGCATGATCTTTGTTTTATGTTTGTTGTGTGTGGGGTGACTAGTTTTCGGACTAGCGTTGTAAGCCGAAAGGTGTTATTCTACCCGCTTGGCTACTTCGTTTATGAAAATGATATACTTTTTATGGTGTATTCTTGAAAAATAATCACGCCGGAGACGCGCGTTGGCGTGAATGCACATATGTATGTATGAATGTGACTGGAGGCCTACTGATACTGTCACGATCTTTCCGCAAAAACAAAGAGACATTGTCACGATCTGCCAATATGCATATGAGTTGCACCTCTTTCTAGTGCAAAGTTCGTTAAAAGTTGCAAAGTAGAGACAGTTGAGTGCACATAGGCTCGCCTGCGATTGGTTTGGTGCAGCATCTTCCACGTTAGAGATAAGGATCCCGCGCGATGGTGTTAGCTAGGGTGATATGTTCAGCTTACGAGTTGGGACGGCCACAAAAGTATAGTACCTAGCTAGCTAGTACAACATCTCGTGTGGTAAAATACCAGTGGTCACGCACTTGCGTGGGATACAAAACATTTTCTCATATTTTGTTCAACGAATAACTGCCTGCATGAACACGTTTTCTGTTTACATACGAATGACTACTCGACCGTGCCAATTAAAGTTTGTACATTAATCGCCAAGTTCTTATGCATCAAAGCTCAGGCATGAAGAATATGATGTAGATGCTCCCGTTCAAAGAAAAAACGTTTTCAAGTTGGATGCTTTAAGTTCTTATGCATCAAAGATCAGGTATGAGAAGAACATGCATGATGTAGATGCTATAGGTGATCTACTAAAAGATAGGGAACCTTCAGGGAAAAATCTTGTGTTCCAAGTTAGATGCATTTTCGTGCATGCAATATTCAGAACATAATTTGCTATCTCCAAGCAGGGAATCTCGTGCAGGTCGGTGGGTTTTGCTATATATATGCCTAGCTAGATGCTTGGCTATATGTATCCATCGATCTACGGTCAACATATAGGATCGATGTATGCACCAGCATCATGATGGCTCTCTCCTTTTCGGAGGAAAACATGGCCACCTTCTACGCGGCTGGACTCGCACCTCTCTGATGCACGAACGTTGCAGACCTATCACGTTGCCACTGCGAAACTGTAAAAGCCTGCAGGCAACCTGAAATGTTTTTTTTTTTTGTGACATTTGCTAGAGCTAAATCCTTCTGTAATGATTGTTTGGGTGGTTGATGGTGTGGCCAATGAGTGTTATGTTTTGTTTATTTTCATATGCTATCAACTATCATGCTTTATCTAGACCAATATAAAAAGGCACAGAGGGGGCAGATCCAGCAGATCTAGATCGTCTAACTTATATCCAACGTTTCACGTCGCACCCACGTTTACCGGTAAAACACTGTCCGACGTCCCGCAAATCACCATCACGCAAATCTCTTCTCCATCTTCTCCTCCACGCAAATCACGTTCATGTGTCTCGGCACGTTACTTTTATCGAGCATGTCTTCCCTTTTGCTAGCCGCACACCACCTACCAATTCCTCTTCTCCATCTTCTCCTCCACGCCCAGCTCTTCTACCCACGGTGCGAGTTCCTGCCGTGGCAGAACTTTCGCCCGATTTCTCTGCCGAGCCACCCAACACCACACCACCCCCTCCTGCCGCGGCAACACAAACCAACCTTTTTCCTGCCGTGGTCGACACTCATGTTGTATACGATGATCCGCCTTCTCCGATGTCCGTTTCTTCCGCTGCGCCGGACCCTGACTCTCCCAACCCTTCTTCTCCTAACCCTACTACTGTTCTCCCAGCCCGTGCTGTCCCTACTACTATTCCTCACAACGATCACGTCATGCGCACGCGTGCCAAATCAGGATTTCGTCAACCAGTAGATCATCTAAATTTACATGCTACCCCGTCTGTCTCCCCTATTCCTAACTCCTATAAGGCCGCCCTACTTGATCCACATTAGGCTGCGGCTATGAAAGATGAATTCCACGCTTTACTTCAGAACAATACATGGCAGCTCGTTCCTCGTCCTCACGGTGCAAATGTAGTTTCCGGCAAGTGGGTTTTTCGTCACAAATTTCACGCCGATGGTACTCTATCTCGTTACAAAGCTCGTTGGGTTTGTCGTGGCTATTCTCAGCAGCACGGTATTGACTTTGATAAAACTTTCTCTCCTGTAGTCAAGCCTAGTACAATTCGCACCGTTCTTAGCATTGCCATAGCTTCCACATGGCCTATTCATCAGCTTGATGTGAAAAACGCCTTTCTAAATGGATCTCTCCAAGAAACTGTCTATTGTCAGCAACCCCAAGGGTTTGTGGATCCTTCCTCTCCTAATCATGTTTGTCTTCTTCAGAAATCTTTATATGGTTTAAAACAAGCACCACGGGCCTGGTTCCAACGTTTTTCTACCTTTATTCAAACCATTGGTTTTGTCCCTTCTCTTTCTGACACATCTCTCTTTGTTTTTCATAAAGACTCTCATACCGCCTATTTACTCCTTTATGTTGATGACATCATTCTTACTGCCTCCTCGCAATCTTTTCTTGATCACATCATTTCACTTCTTAGCTCCGAATTTTCCATGACCGATCTAGGTTTACTTCACCACTTTCTAGGCATTGCCGTTACTCGTGATTCTACTGGTTTGTTTCTCTCTCAACGCTAATATATCCTTGATCTACTCTCACGTGCTGGAATGCTTGATTGTCAACCATCACGCACCCCTGTTGATACTAGCTCCAAACTCTCCTCGGACGGCGAACCCTTTTCTGATTCCACTCTTTACCGCAGCATCGCTGGTGCACTTCAATATCTTACTATCACTCGTCCTGAAATTTCTTATGCCGTTCAACAAGCTTGCCTCTACATGCATGATCCTCGCCTTCCTCACTACAACCATGTCAAACGTATTCTTCGTTATCTCAAAGGCACACTAGACCACGGTCTTCATGTAAATTCATCTCCCCCTACTTCTTTGACAGCATATTCCGATGCGGACTGGGCTGGTTGCCCAGATACTCATCAGTCCACGTCCGGATACTGTGTTTTTCTTGGTAACAATTTGATTTCATGGTCATCTAAAAGACAGGTTACAGTCTCTCGTTCATCTGCTGAAGCTGAGTATCGAGCAGTGGCCCATGCAGTTGCTGAAACAGTATGGCTGCGCCAGCTATTATCGGAGCTCCATCGTCCTATTCAGCAGGCTACTATCGTTTATTGTGATAACATTTCAGCGGTTTACATGTCCAGTAATCCAGTGCAGCACAGACGTACCAAGCATATCGAGATTGACATTCATTTTGTTCGAGAGAAGGTCGCGTTGGGACAAGTTCGCGTTCTACATGTTCCAACCAGTGCTCAATTTGCTGATATATTCACCAAAGGTCTTCCTACACTGCCGTTCCAAGATATTCGATTCAGTCTCAACGTCGTCGAGCCTGCCGTTGACACTACGGGGATGTTAGAGTATAGGATTAGGACTCCTAAAGTCTGTTGTTCTAGGTTTCCTAATAGGACACATAGTCGGTCCTTGATGTAATATATAAGCTGTACCCGATCGATTGAATCAATGCAAGTTATGATTATTACAATCTTACAAAAAATCAAAAACCAACCATCCAGAAAGTGTACGACTCACGAGCGAGCTACCATGCTAGATCCAACCACCGATAGCATATCATGATTTTACACATTGAGATTAAGTCCCAACATTCTCCGGAAAAAACCTTCAACAATGGAACGACACGTAGAAACTTCCATTGTCAAGTACAGTCAATGAAAATCAAACCTAGATTTCGTAATCTTGAGCTCGAGACTAAGAGCATCTCTAAGAGAGCCCTTATAACGCCAAAACCCGTAAAAGTCCAGCGAGTTTAAGGGCCGAGGCTAGTTTTGTGGCCAGAGCAGAGCCCGTAAACCGGATAAGGGCGCCCGTGAATGTGCGCCGCAACCCTGTATTTATGTCGGGCGAGGGCCATTTCACGGTTCCAAACCCTCACTCTCCCACCGCCGCCGACGAGCAATCCGTCCACCGCACCGCTGCCTCCGACGCGCGATTCAGCCGCCGCTACTGCAGATCCAGCGCCGCCGCCGAGCTAGGATGGCGCCGAAGAGGGAGATCTCGCCGCCGCTGCCGGGCGACGACCGATTCGGCGGAGACTACTCCGACGAGAGGCGGGCGGTGTTGGTCTGGAGCGACGCCGCGCGGAAGCGCTGCTCGCGGAAATGGACGAAGGACAACCGGCCGGTGCCGGAGCTGCTCCGCGTCCGCGAGGTCGAGGAGTTCGACCGGCTCCGATGGAAGCGCGAGCTGGTCCGCCGCCGACGCGCGCAGCTCAACGGAGGCGAGGGCAGCTCAAGCGGCGGCGCGAGCAGCTCCGCCGCGCCACCTGCTCTTCCTCCGCCGGAGGAGTACGATGCCGCCCTCTTCGGGTCCTCCGGCGGTGGTGATGCTGCGCTCCGAGCGGGAGGCGGCGGAGAGGGAGGCACAGCTCCAGCGCGACGGGGAGATCGACGAGATCTTCCTCCACCAGGGGCTCGAGCAAGACCGCGCCGCCGCGGAGAAGAAGGCGGCTTGGGAGGAGGACGCGGCGAACGTCGTCGACCTCGTCTCTGACGAGGAGTGAAGCTCCAGCGCCGCCGCGTCGTCGCCGCGCCCGAGGCTCCGGTGAGCCTAATTTTGGGTTTAGGGTTAGGGCGGCGACGATTAGACTAGTGTAGATTTTGGTTTAGTGTAGTTTCTATGTAAAATCTGTATGAATTGATGATGAACTCGTGTATGCAATGAATCGATGAAGAACAAGTGTTTGTTCCCGCCAAAATTAACAAAATTACAGTTTCGTTTAAGGTTTCTGCTATGTGCCGCGCGTATTTGTGAGCAGAAATGCCAAAAAACGCGAACTGTAAACCGTGTTTGAGGTTTCGCGTTTACGGTCACTCTTTAGAGATGCTCCAAGGCACCTGCAACTTCACTTGCCCCCTCCGTACGCTTCTGTTGGGTGGTTTCTTTGTTTCGATCCCCATGTGTATCGTCACGTAATTGGCTCCCTGAATTAGAAATTGGTGATCTAAGAAATTTCATCAAGAACGATATATTTTGGGAAATTTTAAGGAGTATATTATGGTATGTTATTGCCATTTGAGTAGCACAATTTCTACAGATGTACCAGAAAAATGTTCGATTGACTTAAACTTATATAGATTGCTGCAGCCTGAAGTTTACTGAATTTAACCAAAGTGAAAATACTACCTGATCATGAATGCTGTGGACATGTTTCTTACTTTCTAGTAAGCAACTGAACACCCACACCCTTGGTATGAATCACGTTTTCACTCCAAACACATAAGCCTAGTAGTAAGCCTTGTGGACTGCAATTGATTTCCAGGCTAAGATTTCATATTTCCGGTATTTCCAAATTTCCGGTATTTCCAAATGAAATTTCCGGTATTTAACTGCTAACGACCAGGGTACAATATTGGACCAGGGTATTTAACTGCTAAAGAAATTCAAATTTCCGGTATTTCCAAATGAAATTTCCGGTATTTAAATACCGGAAATTTGATATTTCACTGCCCTAATCCAAATGAAATTTGAATTAAAAAATATTCAGGGTACAAATGAAAAAGGCTAGTCATTTGTGTCCGTACCCTCAATGGTACGACCGTTAGTGTGCTTTGTTAGATCACGACCTGCTAGCAGTCATAAATATGCCATCCCGCCATGCGAACACATTTTGTTACTACAAGCTACATAGTTATTTACCACATTTAGGTTCAAATTTATCCCAATTTTTTTGACCAGCAGTAACGTTTCTTGGATGGGAACGAGATTTCCATGTTAGATTGTTTACCAGAGACCTAGAACAAAATTCCTGCTTAGAACTAGGAAGTACCCACATTAACGTTGGACGGCTTAAATAAGGGCAATTGGGCAACAAAGCTATGTGTCAATCAACGGTTCTCCAGGTGATCTTCACTGAAATCGTGGTGAATTCGTCGAGATTCATGACTTTATCCACCATTACATGGTAGCAAGAATCGAAGCTGACCTCCCACACACAAGGCAGAGGCTTTTGAGAAACTCCTCCGGGGTCTTTCGGGGTCCCCTCGATACGAAGATCAAGGTAACTGTATATCTCCACCTGAACTCATTCTGCTGCCAGCTTCCGCCGTTCCTTGGTAGAGAGTAGAGACAAATCACCTCACTGAAACCACTGGTCTTGCCATAGAGATTCCCATCACCCAAGATGCAGGAGGTGGCTGCACAAAAGAATTAGCTCGATGGAGGACACCTCACCGGCGGTAAGATTGGATCGGAGACGCGGCGCATTCGTGGGGGAAGAGGTGCTCGAGCGGAGAACACGATTGGAGCAGAGAAGTCGAGGACGACGATCCTGTTCGCCGGGCGCCATGGCCGTATCGTGGAGGTGGAGATGGATCGGGGGCGAGATAAGCGGTGTCAGGGGCGAGAGGAGGGAGAGACTCGCTGTCGGTGAGATGGTTGTGCGAATTCTAGCGAAATGGCGGGGGTACCGAGCGGAATCAAGGTTGGACAGGGGATGTAATGGATGGAATTGGCAATTGAATTCCGTATCAAATTCCTTGACAGCCAAACACTTTCATCTATGGAATCTGAAATGAATTCCAGGATTCTAGCCCCAATTGACGGGAGCCAAACGACCCCTAACATGATATACCGATACCCTACGGCAAAAAAAAGCTAAAAGAAGGCCTTGTGCTAAGTAATGTTGGCAGGGGCGGAGGCACAAATGCTCAATTTTCAAAGTTAGGGGGGGCCGGTTTAAGCAAAAATTTCTAAAAAATTACTGTTCATGCGCTCGCGAGGCCATCCATGATCTGGCCGATTGATTGGCGCCTTCCACCTTGGGCATGCCATGCGACATCGCCACTTATGGTTGCGGCTGCAGTGCTTCTGGTTGCTCCTCGCCTACCCGATCCAATGCGCCGCCATGGCCCCGTGGGTGCGGCGCCGCCGCCGCATCTTTCTTCCACACATTTGGGAATTAAGGCGGATCAAAGAGATTCAAAGGCTCCGGAGGAGAAACACTATCAACGGGGTAGCTTGCTTTGCACGTACACAGTTTTCGGCCATGTGGCGATGTCCACGTCAGGAGCATGCGTGTATGCGGTTGTCCCAGCGTGTGTTCGGAAGGGACAGGGATAAGACGACACATCGCTGCAGAAGTCTAGATAGCCTCTCGAGGTTCCATCTCGCATGCTCGTGTCGAGTCGAGAAGATCTCAACGAGTGCTTGGAGCGGATTGGAAGAAGTGTGTGTTGGGTGATCAGAATTTTGCAGCAGTGTTCTGAACGAGGGCGGTGTAATATAGAGTTTTGCAGCAGTGTTCCGAATTAGGCGGTGTAATATATTCCCATTATTATCTGAAAAATCTCCTCCTACGTGAGATAGAGAGGTGTGTTTTACTGTTTTGTATCCAGCACGTACTCCGTATATTAGAGCATCTCCAACAGATGATCTATTTTTGGGCACCAAAACTAAAATAGGGCACGCGTTTTGGGCACCACTTTTGCACTTTTTGTTGCCTCATTTTAGGGCACCTATTCCAGATGATGTAAAATTGATCACGAAAAAGTTGCAGCCATTCTAGATGATGTAAAATAGGGCATGCACCATGTAGCAACATCTCAGAAACAAACATATGAACAAAATCATCACAAACACATAGTAAAACATATATAAGATAGTTCGAATGGATGATCATAGTTCAACGACCTCTCATAGTTCGAATGCAAAATGCAAGTTCATACAACCACAAACATAGTCTTTATTTGCCACCATTCTCATCTTCCCACTTACTCATCACCTCCATTTGAAGCAATGCCATCTCCCTTTTGTGCTTCGTCTTCATTGTCGGCGGTGGTGGTGGCGGTAGAAGCTCCATTGCCTCCCATGGAAGCACCCATGCCGTCACCCATAGAATCACCAAAGTTAACACCCATAGATGGTCCATATGGAGGAATGGGAGATACCATTGAAGCCATGTACCCACCCATGGATGGCATCCCTCCCATGCCTCCCATGGATGGCATTCCTCCCATGTTTGCCATCGATGGCATCCCTCCCATGTTTGCCATGGATGTCATTCCTCCCATGTTTGCCATCGATGGCATCCCTCCCATGTTTGCCATGGATGTCATTCCTCCCATGTTTGCCATCGATGGCATCCCTCCCATGCCTCCCATGCCTCCCATGGATGGCATTCCTCCCATGTTTGCCATCGATGGCATCCCTCCCATACCACTCATGGAGGGCATACCACCCATGTACCCTCCCATTCCTCCCATGCTTGAAGAAGAAGGAGCACCTCCCATGTAACCTCCCATCATGCGCTTTTGTGCCAACACATGATCACGCATCAACTCCACATATTCTTTTTGCTTCACATCCATCTCGCTTGTGTTCATGAACATTAAGTTCTTCTCACTCTCCATGACCCGAAGAGTTTCCTCCATATTCATCTTCTTCTCCTCCAAAGCCAACTTCCTCTCCTCCACCGCAACACGCCTCTCCTCGGCTGCCACGCGCCTCTCCTCGGCCGCCGTCCTCTCCTCGGCTTCCTTGGCCCTCATCATCTTCCTTTCTTCAGCCATCTCTTTTCTTGCGTTTACAATCGCATCCAAGGAATTCTTGATGTCATCATCCCCGGTTCTCTTACCCTTCTCCTTTGCATACTTTCTTCCATCGGGTCTCTTGGTTTTGGCAACCGAGTGAGGAGTTGGGCTTCTCTTTGGGTCATCCTCATCACTAGAGGCATCATCATCAACGGCAATGGTTGCCTCCCCAACCGACTTCTTGGTGGCTCTCCTTGGCACTTCATAAAGATCCCGGTTCTTCCACTTCTCAGCATGCTCCAACTCCTCCCAACAACGTGGCAAAGTAAATGATCTCCCTTGAACAGACTTGCCCTTCTTATTCTTCTTGGGGACTCCTTTGAAGATCCTCAGTGCAATGTTATTCTACACAATCAAAACAAACACAAGTTAGTAAAACTTTGACACAAAGAAAGAAAGTGAGATATTCGGTACATTACCCTATCTCTGGCCGAAGTGCCACTTGGATTAAGGGTCTCCACATGAGACAAGCATCCGGACCACTTTTGGCAATCCGCGGAGATAGTGGACCAACGGTGTCGAAGATAAATCGCCGATCGCTCGTTCCCACTAGTGTTGTTGGCGTCAAAGTATTCCTTCACCCTATCCCAATACTGCTCCCTCGGTTGCTCGGTTCCAACCCCCGCATCCATGCCAATTCTCTTCCATGTGTTGCAAAGCAAAACATCTTCCGCAACCGTGTAGTTTCCCGCTCTTCCTCTTGCCTCAGTCAGAAAGCCCTCTTCTTCCGCGTCAAGCTCTTGATCAACTTGACTATGAGTCTCATACTCTTGGCTTTGTGTCATGTTCATGTGCTCCATAAACTCATCATTATCCATGCATAACTTCGGACTACAGGGTTTAATTTGAAAAGGTTGCCTTTCGTCGAACATGTTCATGTGCAAGTAAAACATTGAAAAATTAGATTGTCATACCTTTGCGACATTTCGTCGAACATGTTGAAGGCGGACGCCGTCGCGTCGGGGCTCCGCTGAAGCTCATCCCCTGCAGGCGGCGCAGGCGGCGGTGGTGGCGGTGGAGGCATGCTCTCGTTCCCCGCGCCGTCGATGGAGGACGGTGGTGCCCTCCCGCGCGGGCCGGTGTTGGCCTTGGTCTTCTTCCCGCCGCCCGCGCGCGCAGCGGCTGGCCCTCCCGAGCCACGCTTGGCCGTCGCCCGCTTGTTCCCGGTCACGGTGGCCGCCGGCGGCGCAGGGGCCACTTGGCCGCTCGCCTTCGGGCCGGTGTGCCGCGGCGCGGCGGAGATGGGACGGCGGAGGTTAGGGTTTCCGCCGGCGGCGGCGGTAGAGCTGACGGGTGGGGGAAGACCTCCGCCGGAGGAGCCGGTGGAGAAGGGAGGCGTCGGGGGGTGCCGGTGTCGCCGTCCATGGCGAGGAAATCGCCGGCGGCGGGAGAGGGAGGAGGGGGCGGTCGCGCGCGGGGATTTTTCAGCTCCGTTTCCGTTCGCGCGCGTGAGGGGAAATGGAAGGGCACGGGTCGGGCTGCCCTTTCCAGTGATGCAAATATACATCACCGTTTTGGGCTGCCCAACCAAAGCCCTAAAATTTTCAGAAATTATTGGGCACAGGAAAGGGATTGGGCATCTGCTGGAGATGCGTTTTTTTGACCCGTGCCCTAAAAAAGCAGTTAAAATGCATCATGCCCTATTTAACATCATCTGTTGGAGATGCTCTTAACGCGTCCGCAACTGATCCAACCAACACCAGCTCCCGTAATCCGGCTCCTTCCCCGCCTCATCTCTCTCTCCCTTCGCCCCGTGTTCGTCTCCCTCTCTCTCCCTCTTGGACGTCCTACTTAGAAACCTACTCCACACACCACACCACAAACGTCGCGGGTTCATAAGGTAATTCGTTCTCAGTAGCCGATCGATCTACAAGGAATCTCGTTGATCCCCTCGTCGTCGTGGTTCTTGATCGTAGAGATCAATCGGATCGCCGAGAGGCATGGATCGCGACGAGGAGAAGGGCCACGGCGACAGGTCGCTGCTCTTCATAGGCGACGAGGACGACGACCTCGGGGCGGACCGGGACGGCGGCTCGCCGCCCTCGTCCGACGCCGGATCATCCTTCTCCGACAGGAGCGATGACGGCGTTGAGGAGGACCCTGCCGGTGGCAGCGGGGGTGACAGCGGCAGCGATGACGACGCCGACGCGGACGGTGCTGTCAAACAAGGCCGTGCGCCCAACGTCGCCAGGCAGCAGGCCGCATGGCCGCAGAGTTACAGGTCGGTCCATCCAACTTTGCATGCATGCGTGATCCCATGAATCCATGTCGATGTTACGGCTGCCTGACCAAATTAATTCTAAAGAGATTAATCGATTTCATGCGCTTGCAGGCAGTCGATCGACATGTTGAGCGCCGTCCAGTCACCGACGGTGAGCAACATCATGGCGGCCAGCCCGAGCCTCACCAGGTTCGGGAACTCCTTCCTCAAGGCCGGCAGCTCCTTCTTCCTCAACAAGAAGGCCGCCCCCGATGGCTCGCTGCCACTCACCAGGCCGTTGCTGCCGCCCTCGCTTTCACAGCTGTCGCAGCAGCAGCCTGCCGCGCGGCATTCCACGGACAGCCTGCCACCGCGGCCACCGGCACCGACTCTGCAGGCGCCCGGCATGCAGCAGAGGCCCTCGGCGGCGTGCCTGAAATCCAATTACATCGAGCTCCCGCCGCCGTCTTCCAAGTGCAGCAGTAGCCAGTCTATCATCAACGGTACATAATATATTCGCTCAATTTATTGCAGACAAATTCCATTACTTGTGGTATTTCAGAACTTCAGATGCTGCATGTAAATCTACATTTTAACTTAAAGTAGCAATGCCAGGTTTAATTTCTTTTCTGTCCTGAAAAGAAAACAGACATTGTGATTGCTGTCCAAACCTTAATAACACCAACTGTTCTAAAGTAGTTTCAGACTCAAGTTTAGGAACATGGATGGTATTTATTTCAATAATTCCTCAGCTTCTCTGTTCTAATGTTTCCTTCTCAATTCCCAGGGCTCAATGTCCTGTGCGGTGTCGGAATTCTCACTACGTGTTACGGAATCAAAGAAGCGGGGTGGTTAAGCCTCCTCCTCCTTCCCTTGTTGGGTGCCTGTTCATGCTACACCGGTTTGCTTCTCAAGAGATGCATAGACAGCTCGCCAACCATCGAGACATATCCCGATATAGGACAGGCCGCCTTCGGTATCTCTGGTCGAATATTTGTATCGGTATGTACTTAAGTACTATCCACTTGATTGTACAGGAATAGTGAATTTCAAATCACTCATTGCCGCTCACATTTTTTTGCAGGTTGTCCTTTACCTTGAACTCTATGTAAGTGTTCTCTGAATTCTGATAGTACTATGTTTTGAAAACGTGTGGTTCTTGCACATCTGACGTAACCTGCTGCAAATTTTACAGGCGTGCTGCGTGGAGTACATCACACTGCTAGGAGACAGCTTGTCTTCAGTGTTTCCTTCTGCCCATTTAGCTTTTACGGGCATCTACTTGAGCTCTCATAATCTCTTCGCCATTACAATGGCTTTGGCAATCCTCCCATCAGTCTGGCTCAGGAACCTCAGTCTGCTCTCATATCTTTCTGGTAAGTACAATAACAGTTTTCTTTTGTTCTAATTTGAATCTTGACAACAAAGGTTAGTCTATTCATGAGCATTTCTTAAGAAAAATATGAATAGCATTGCCTCTCGTTCGGTCATTCCCCTAAGATCTTACAAAGAATGTTAGATGGTTCACAATGTTTGGACTATGAACTATAGTTATACCTGCATTGTCTCCTACTCTTGATCTTTGGAAGTATGGTAAGCCCCTGATGACCATCTTTTAACTGAAATTTTACAGCCGGAGGTGTGGTTGCCACGGTAACAGTCATCGTCTGCCTGTTTTGGGTTGGTATTGGGGATGGTGTTGGGTTCCACCCTTCTGGTACTGCACTGAATCTGACCCGCCTTCCAGTGGCACTTGGCTTGTATGGGTACTGCTTCTCGGGGCACTCAGTTTTCCCAAATATATACTCGTCAATGAAGGAACGCTCGCAGTTTCCTTTTGTTATCCTTTTCTGGTAAGATTCTGAACTTGGCAAATGAAATGCTACAGGATTGTACTGACACTACTTTGGTCTTGTGCAGTTGTATGCTACATGCTAACACCTGCTATTCTCTACTCTTCCAGTTTCATAGTAGTCACAATTGTGTACGCGGGAGTCGCCGCCGCAGGATTTCTGATGTTCGGCGAGTCCACGATGTCGCAGTTCACACTGAACATGCCGCAGCAGTACGTTCCCTCGAAAATCGCCATTTGGATGACGGTACGAGGAAGCCCAAACCCACCGACAGTTATTCTACTTGCATAAAAAAACTAACATACCTACCGGTGCTCATTTCCACATTTGATCCCTTTGGTTTCAGATTGTGAATCCATACACCAAGTACGCCTTGACGATGACGCCGGTCGCCCTGTCGATAGAGGAGGCACTGCCTAAGAAGATGCGGAATTACCTAGCAGGGATGTGTGTCAGGACTGTTCTTGTCATCTCGACCGTCGTCGTGGCTCTGTCATTTCCGTACTTTGGTACTTATCACTTAATGATCTTTTCTTTTAACTGAATTTACCCCCCACACAAAGCGTCATGCATGCTAATTATGTGGCCTTTGCCATTTGATTTGCAGCCTTGGTGATGGCATTGCTTGGATCTGTCTTTACAATGCTCGTGGTGAGTGTCAGCTTGACCTGAAATTATGCAGCTACTAACTGAACATATTATCCATTAAACTTGGCAATCTTATTTTCGCTGACAATTTGCATTTGCAGGCCCTGATCCTCCCATGTGCATGCTACCTCTCCATCAAGCGGGACTCGGTACCCTTGTGGGAGGTAATTAGCTAAATGAAAATGAAGATGCTAAAAACATTTTTGTTATGGTCGATATAACCTCTCCTTTTCTTTTCCATTTTCAGGTGGTTTTGAGCATAACAATCATACTGATTGGCATGGTTTGCGCGTGCATCGGATCTTACACCTCGATTAAGCAGATGATAGGCGGCAGCTAGTAGGCAGTGATGCAGTGCACAGGAAATATGTGTAGTTTTTGCAGAGTTTTTTTTTTTTTGGAATTTCACATAATTGAAGAGCCCAATTTTCCCTTTGTTGTAAGCGTTCTTCTTTTGCTCAAAGAAGCTGTAAGAGATGTCTTCCTTTTTCTTTTACTGTAACTAGTGTACCTGCACGTGCAACGCACGTCTCCATTAATTAATGTAAATCATAATACATTATATAGACCATAAACTTCATCTCATCCTCTTCTTTCCCTTTTACCTATTTCTCAGCTATCTATTTTTACGATAACTACATTATCAGAGCGCACCCATATATTTCCTTCATTTACTTATCTCGATTAAATTAACCTCTCCATTTATCACAGTACAACATTTTGACACACTTCAAGATATGCACGATTGAACAATCCAAGATCAGAGGAAACATGAGACATTCCTAGGGAGAAAAGTATAATTTTTTTGGATGAAAAATTTGCATGACCCAGAATTTACCCCAAAATAGAAACCCAAGGAAGTCCGACATATAATATGTGAACTGGTAGGTCCCTAGAAATTTGCGTTGGTCTGCACTAACATTCCGATCGGTCTACACTAACATTCCGATGGGCTCTCCAAATTTCATCAGTCCGTTTTTTATTGATTTGTTGTAACTACTGAAAGATATAATGTGAGTCAAATTTTTCAAAAACACCACAACTATGCTTATTATATTTCGCGGTCCCTTTTAATTTTACAGGATGTACCATATATTTATTCCATATGCTATTTGCCACCGTAATTTCTTATAAAGTTTTCGAGATGCAATTATAATCTAATTTGTGAAAGTTGATCCAGTCAGCAAAGCATATGCGCTGAATACATACATTTGTTAAATTCAGTCAACAAAGAATATGGGTTTTATTAGATCTGTACCAATATTTTGCAGCACAAAATAATGTTAGGACAAAATAGAGCAAACCATTACGGGAACATACACGCACGAAGGTGTCATGGTAGAGATGTGGGTACGACAGCCTCGTGGTCCCCGGCCTCTCCGGCATCCATGCGCACCATGCACTGGGTGCCCCTGCGGACTGCGCCGCCCGGCAGGATCATCACCGTCGGGACGCCCTCCACGGCGCCGCTGCCTGCCTGCCCGTCCTTGTCCGAATGCTCGTGCTCCGCCTCCGCTGAGCGCTGCCGTAACATCATGCCAATCGACGTCTCCGTCGTCGAAGCGCCACGTCTTGACGCTGCCGACGCCGCCGGTTCCACTGCCGTCATATCAGCTGTTGGCGACACGGAGCACCACCCACTTGAGGCTCACCGCGGTGGCCACCGATGAGCGCCTGCAGGCCAGTGGTGTCGGGCGGCGCGACGTCCGGGCCACCGCCCACCAGCAACAGCCGCCTCGGCCGCGGCCTCAGCCCCATCCGCCGCCGGCGCCGTCTCCTTGGCCGCCACGACCTGTCAAGACACCGTGGCGTCAGCGACTACAGATCGAGGCGGGCGAAAACCCAGGGAGCGCGCATGCACGGGGAGATCCGGACCTTGGCGCAATTGCCGGGGGCCCGACGACTGCGCCTCCGCTGGGTCGGCCCCCAGTGCCTGCTGCTCCTCCCCCGGTTGAGAGGGCGGCGGCGGCGAGCCCTTGCCGTCGTCGTCCGCTGGCGCGCGTGCAGCTTCGAGCAGGAGGGAAGGCGACGGCCTCGCGCAGACCAAGACGCGGTGCGGCGAGACTAATAAAAACTCGCAAGATTCCAGGCATGCCCGCGAGGCTAGAGATTCAGCCGGATCACCACGCAGATTCTGATGCCGCCCACGCATCTAGGCGCGCGCGAACCAGCAACAACAAGGCGTGAAAAAAAACATGCCCACGGTTTTGCTACGCGAGCTAATCAGAGCTCAGTCGCAGGCTTCGACGTTCGAATCGCACCGAGAGCCGCGGTGCGGAGGAGGGCGAACAGGGCACGCACGCACGGGAGAGATCGACTTCGAATCGGGCCGATACAGAGGAGGAGGAGGAAGGGCACGCGGACCTTGTCGAGCGTGGCGGGCTCAAGGGCGGCGACGAAGCCTCGCAGGTCCCCGTCGAGTGCCACCGCGCGTACCGCAGCGCGTCCTCGTTGGCGGCCGGGCCGCGTGCTCTCCCATGCCCTCGCCCGCTCGCCTTCCCGGCCCCGGCCGCTGTTTTTTGCGGTGACAAATCTCGTAATTATCATGAAACGAAAAGATGTGTTGAGTTATCAATCATTGAAACAATCTTGACCGTTAGTCAAATATTGAATGGCTCAGATTTAATGTATCAACACAAGTTTGGTTTTTTAATAGTAGTATAGATATGCTACCGGTTGGCTTTTTCCAGCACGGATGTCAGGGGATGGTAGTTGCAAATTCAGATATATTTTTAGTAGAAATAGTGCTTTGCATTTTGAAAATTAGGAGAGCATGTGCACTTCTATTGTATTTTGCTGTTACAAGAAGACGAATAATCATTTAAGTAATCAGTTTTTTTTTTCAAAATCCTCTAAAGTGTGATTAAGAGCAATATAGCAACCCTTGGTGGCATCGGGGAGCATTTCATAACGAGCGACTGTTACATGATGATCTACGGTGACAAATGAAAGGTAAATAATTAGTCCTCCGTAGCATAGTACTGCGGGGCAAGTTCAGCGAGCCAAAAGGGGTCGATCCAGGTTAGATTCTTGATGTAATTCTGGGTAGTCCGCACAAGCTCGTTGAAGATGACGCAGTCTGGCTTGGTCCTGAAGAGCACTGACGAAGGATGCATCTGCACGCTCTGACTGGTCGCAAGAGCCCTACCAATCAATCGATGGAACTATGAGCTACAGGTACAACTGTCAAATGTATAGATGATGAACTACAGAACGTACATGATACAGTATTCTGGCTGTTATAGCCAATGCATCATAGCTTGAGGCAGACGTAATTGAGGAAATGATAGTGGCGACCAACTTATTAGGTCGAAGAAATCAGAAATAAAAATAAAAATGGGGCAGTACCTGAATGATCCATCTGGCTGCCGCATTGCTGCATTCAGGAAGAATGCAGCAGTGAGGCATCTCCGAAACTGCACCATGTCATCTCCACATGACGACAGGTTAAGCCCCATTTGTTGGACATGGCCCTGAATTTGACTGCAGCAGGCAGAAAGCCCTATGTCAGCTCAATGTGTATATATATTCTCAAATTCCTAAACCGGGCATACATCCCGATACTGTTTTTTAGAGATTGTTGAGCGCATTGGGAATTTAGAATCTTTGGTGATGGCCCTAAAATAAATGGCAACCGAAATATATTTTCAATTGCTAAGGCTACAAATCTACGTCATGTTTGAGAGTTGAGACCATTGCACATTGTTTTAAGAATCTTTCTGGTTATGATACGACATCGAGTTTCATGCATTAACCAGCTCGCCCCATAGCTTGAGCGGTTTTTTCCCATTTCATTTAAGATGCCTAACTGCGTATCATCATGTTACATCTTAATCCGATCAAATAGAGTCAAGCCTTGCATAGAAATAATAAATAATATGAGATAACTAACCTGTGAACATCACGGGCATGCCTTAGCGAGCGGTAATTGATGAAGTTCTCCCAGCACCATCTGTTCAAAGCCTTCTCCATTGTTTTTTCTTTGGCATTTGCATTTTTGCTCTTCTCCAAGCATTCTGCAGCAGCTCGGTATACATTCACCAAGGTTATATGGTCTCCTTCTGAGCTTTCAAAACTCTTCCTGGCAGCTCTCGCCTAAACAGAGAATAAATGGAAAGAGTCAACAGGTACAATTGTAGTTCCTCAAGAAAAAGGAAGTGCACTAGTAGTTGGCAAGAAACTGAATTTATTTATCTCAGGCTCAACAGTGGATGAGCCCAGCCAAATACAAGTTGAACCTTAGAATTCCTCTTCAGTGTGCAAATGGAAGTTCGACGCTAAAGGTACCATTTTAGTGGTAGCCTAAAAGTACTTCAATGTAGACCTCACTAAAACAGTATATGGTTCCACCACCAACTGTGAAAAAAATGAACTATTGCAAAATTCTGCAGCACCAACAACTTTGGACCTCTGGAGCTTAATTATAGGATCAATGGATGCTCAAATATTTCTAGAAACAGGGAAAACTCACTTCAGGAGAGAATTGAGAATAAGAGTATATAAACACCAGTCTATAGTTGAGTATGTCATGTTTCATGCACTAGCCAACTATCCCAAAAGTCCGAACTGATGAAAAGGGCTAGTACAATCCACATATACTCTAACATAATACAGATACTATAACAACTGGATGCAATTTAGTTGTGTTTCTGAATAACATATTATCACAAGTTCACCACGACCTGAAGAACATGCAGTGCCTGGTATAGGGCATACAAACATGTCTATGATCAAATGAAGTACATGACCCCTTCCATGGGACGGTAACTACTTATCCCTGGACCAAAATTTAGTTTTCCTAGCTTTATTCAAAAGTTTCTAGAATTTTCAACTTCAAACAACATGAAATAAAAAATACTTCTTAAATCAATACAAAATAACCGGAAACAGCCATTGTTCATCCAGACAGTTCCCAATGGTAAAATGCATTTAATAGCATTACCAAAATATTACTCCATAATGTCCAATAAAAACCTATTGGCGAACATATAATAAACCAGTTGCCAGGAATTCACAAGAATACCTCTTCTAACTTCTCACGTGGGGTGAAGAAAATTGATTCCACTGAAAGCATAGAAACGAAAATCAACATTTCTTCCAAGCACTTGAATTTGCCTGATACTATCAATGCCTTGGAGTACGTTGGATCCAAAGGCAGCCTAGCCATCTGTTTACCAACTGGATCTGACAGCTTATAATCATCAGTCAAAGCTCCTAGCAAAATCAACTGCTCCAACGATTTTAAAATAGAAGTCCTGCAGTAGGTTTCGCTCAATTAGCAAAACTTGGTGTCCATATAAAGCAACTTGGTATTCAGCTTGTAGTCGAATTTTCTGTTTGAAGTTTCCAGTGCATTCATCGCAAGGTTTGTTACAACTTGACAAGCCCAGGACATTAGTTTTGTATTAGAAGCAAAATTTATGCTATGGTCATTCTGAGAAGTATTTAAATACTTCAATACAGTGTTATAAACGAAATGACTGGCACGTATCTTCTCATTGCCATGATATTTGAGTTTGGCATGTACAATAATAGTCCAATATATTACTAAGCACAACAGCATGGATGAACAAAACATCAAGTTTCCACATTGCCAGACAAGCTTACCTAGCAAAAAAGTTATGCTTGATATGATTAATTTTCAAACTTTTCTTTTTCCATGCCATGGAGGACGCTTCACTATGTTCTGATCCGATATATGCAAAATTTTCTTTTACATGTGAGCAGCCAGGAATTAAAAAGCAGAAGGGCAAAATTCACCTCGATGGTTTCTCCATAAAATCGAAACCTATGATATCATCAATTCCAAGAGCTTTGAGCTGTAGTACCACATTTGAGAGGTTACACCGTTTAATCTCAGGAATGGTAGATTCCGCCAGTTTATCAAACTCACATTCTTGGAACAATCGAAAGCACTTCCCTGGCCCCTCCCGTCCAGCACGGCCACTGAGCGTAGAATGATAAATAAGGAAAAAAGAAAGGGCACAGGAATTAAATAAGATTGAAGTTTTTACCTCCTTTGAGGGCCTGTGCTTTAGAGACTGGAATGATGATTAGAGACTCCATTCCAGTTACAGGATTGTAGGCACGTGCTTTGACCATCCCAGGATCAATAACATATTTAATACCAGGTATTGTTACAGAAGTCTCGGCAATATTTGTTGCTAGAACTATCTGACAGATAAACTAGACATCAGTAAATGTTGCAAACCTAACATATCACACAAATCATGTCCTTATAGGGTAAGTAAACAACGGAACATGACAAAAGGAAAATCCACTGCTTATAGAACCTTGGAAAAAGTGGAATTTAGAGATGCAACCTATCTTTCGTGGATATGGGCATAATTATGGTTGTATAATTAGCTAACAACTAATTAAATGCTCCCTCATCCCTCCTTTGAACTACACACACTGACAGAATGTGGTTCTTTTACAGCAGTTATGTCCAGAAGTGTACACCCAACCAAACATAAGTAGATCATCAGTACATCCGATATAAAGAGCATCAAGTAAAGTGCTCGTCAATTAGGAACCTAAACCCCTTTAATTAATAGGTTGGAACAAAGGAAAATTATGCATCCAAAGAATGTAAAGGTTCACCTTGCGGGTTCCAGCTGGTGCTGGCTTAAAAGCATTCATTTGCTGCTCCGATGGAAGAGATGAGTAGATAGGTGTAGTCCATATCTTACTACTATCTGGTGGAAGTTGACGAACACGCTCCTGAATAAGTCTCTCTAGTGATTCAATCTCCTCCTGGCCAGTTAAAAATGCAAGAATGTCTCCACGTCCTTCCTCTAAATGGATCTAGCAAAATAAACATCCAAATTTAAAAACATGAAGTTTATACACAAGCAGCTGACTACATTAAGTAACAGTTGAAACAATATGTGATAATTAGGAAATACTATAACTTAGTCTCAGACAAAATTACATATTCTCTTATCATGGTTTCTGAAGCTAGTTTTCTTTCCGAAATGCTATTTAATATGGATTCCAATTTCCTTTTATCCTCCTTAACTCATCTACTCCTTGCAAGCAAATAGGATGATGCTCACCTGACAGATCGTAACTAGTGTAGCATCTAGATAATCTGACTCGGCCTGATAAGTATAAAGTGTGTCAACAGGGTATTGCCGTCCTTGTATATGTACAGCTTTAGCACCACCAAAGTAATCAGAAAAACATTTGGCGTCCAAACTAGCAGACATAATTATCAGCTTTAGAGGTGCAAATTTCATTC
The DNA here is from genome assembly GCA_947311845.1 of Poa pratensis. Classification (NCBI taxonomy): domain Eukaryota; kingdom Viridiplantae; phylum Streptophyta; class Magnoliopsida; order Poales; family Poaceae; genus Poa; species Poa pratensis. The sequence continues at coordinate 18,988,058 of CAMZMU010000114.1, read as the reverse complement.
CCTGACATGCCTTCAGAGTAAAACTTTGAGGGTGATCTTGTTTGTCAGACAAAGTACTTCCGTCCTTGTTGGCATGAATAGATCGTGAATGTTGCACTTTTTTCAACAAACCCAGCAAGACATCTGTATGAACAGTTCTTTCGTGTGCCTCATCAACAATTATAACACTGTACTTCGACAAAAGTGGATCCAGAAGTGCTTCCCTGAAAATCCAAAGCAATGAAATGAAAAATCACACATTAAACAGACACAGATTAACCCATACATAATTAGCACATTTATCCATCACAATGGTAAGATACAAGTTGAAACAGAAATCTTAGTTACGAAATTTGAACAAAAAGGATCTACAAACGAGAAAATAATGCATTTGTAAATGTTACACTGTTGGAGAAGCCAAACAAAATGATTACAAAACTCAAAATCACTAACATAATGATAGATGAATGTTGTAATCAAGCTCAGGTCCATGACCATGTAGTGATGGACACTTTCAGAAATATTGTAATAGGAGAGGAAAGCATTAATACATAATAAAAGGTGATCTTTAATACCACCTATCTATAAGAAAGATAAAATGCGAGTGTCCCTTTTATGCATTTTGTTCTTTACTTGGTCCAATTATAACTCTTCAATGACTTTATGCATATCATTTGAACAGCTTTCTAAAGGCATAACCACAATCCTGGTAACACAATTTGATGATTTACAATTCAGAAAATGAAACTATTTGTCTATAGAAACATATAGCATGAAGTCAAGAATCAAGCAAATACAACAAAAATGAAAACTTTATATTTTCAAATTGAAAGTAATAGGAAAGGCTGAGTATATGGAATCAAGGAGCTAAATAAACACAATGACCATAAAACAACCAAGCAATGACCATTCGGTTTGTTAAACTTTGTTCAAAAAAAAACACAAAATTACCTTAGCAGCAAACCATCTGTCATGTACTTAATCCTTGTTGCATTAGATGTGGAATCATCAAACCTAATAGAGTACCCAACCTTTTTTCCTAATTGATCATTGCATTCCTCAGCAACACGCTTTGCTACTGTAGTGGCTGCAACTCTTCGAGGCTGAGTGATGCCAATGACTTTTCCATCCTGACAAAACCCAGCATCATACAAAAATTGTGGAAGTTCTGCATAATAAAAAATAAAATAGAACCTATGTTAAGATGAAAGAATGAGCTCAGTGATATTTGTAACAAATTAATATGACAACTACAGGATGTTCTTCATTAACTGATAAAGATAGGTCCCTTACAAGAAACCAGACAGAAAAATGTAATTGATATAATTCGAACCATCCATGAGAAGGATTTTCGTAAGATCACAAACACTAGGGCGCAGAAATAAAATGAGATTTTGGAGAAAACTGGGCCTCGCTAAACTAACGAGTTCGTAACAAAATAACTTCCATAAATTACAGAGACCAATAACCACAAACATCACAAAGCTACATTTTTTCAGCGATTACCTCACCCAAACAACAATGAGCACTGGAAGGAAAAGAGACGTAGCACAGCAGCACACTTACGAGTCGTTTTTCCACTGCCAGTCTCGCCGACCACGATCAGAGTGCCGTTCTGCCTCACCTCCTCAACAAGCTTTTTCTCCACTGCACGCACGACCACAATCACCACCCCACCACCAACAAGAACGTATCTTTATCTCCAAAGACCCTAACAACCCAATTGGGTGAGAGACAGGCAAACAAACTAACCTGAGGCGATGGGGAGCGACTTCCTCTGCTGACGAATCAGCTGCTTCCGCCTGCTCAAACCAACCAAAACACGGGCTCAGTCCCCAAGCCAACAGACCGAACAAGACACTGTAGCAGCGAAATAGGCGTTGGCGCACCGCGCGTTGTGCTGCTGGTTGTGCTGGGGAGCGCCGGAAGAGAAGGACGGCATGTCGGATGCCGCTGCTGACTCCCGAGTCCTCACGCCGGTTTGTTTTGCGCCGGCTGCTCGGCTACGGGGACGGATGCTGTTTAGATTCTGGAGCTGGAGCACTAGAGTTGAAGGGCCAAAGGTGCCAACCGTCGGGCGCCGGCCACGGGGCACACCGGCACCGGCTGCCGAGGAGACGGGAGAGGATGCGGGGTGAAATGAGGAGCCTCCGGTGGGTGGCGGGGGCGCGGAACAATGGCAGGCGGAAGAGATGAGGAGAAGGGGAGGGGAGGGCGGCTGATGAGGAGGAGGAGGAATTCACGGCGAGCGTCTGCGGCGGAGACGTGGGGGTGGCGGCGGGAGCAAGCTATGCGTCTGCTCAAGGTTTGCACTGCAGTTGGCTCTGCCGTACGATGATGAACGGACGGTCTGAAGGCTGGGTCTCGAGAGGCAAAGCGATCGACCCGGTGACGACTTTATTCTGAAATTTTCACGTGTTTGTGTTTTCGCTTGTGCAAATATTTCATCTGCATCCCGGTAAAAACCAAACGTTGACGTTGATGCTTCTTATCAAGCTGATCACTGTGACTCTGTGAGGGTTCTGTACTTCTGTTGGACGGTGCTACGCGATAACCAGAGCAAGTTCTTCTTAGCTGCAACAGTTGTTTTCTTCCACATGGCAGAAGCGATACGGATGGAAGAGGGTTTATCACTCGCGAAACCGCTTGGGGTGCCCATAACTCGAGCTGAATCGGACTCATGGAGACAATTGAAGCATGTACGGGAGATGAAACTTGGTTGAATAAATCTTTGGTTCTTTTTTGTTGATTCTGTGGATTTGACATCGATTATTGGAAGTGTTTTTTAATATATTGTCCGAGAGAAGCAAATCAACTTGCTTATAATAAGGTAGGTAAAGTGTGTTTTAGTGATAATTTTTTTGTAATTGGGTCATGAACGCCATATTTTAAACAAGTCCAACAAAAAAATATTGGACCGGACGCTTCCAGGGGTGACACAGAAGAACTCTAGCACCGCCTCCACCCGACCTCCTCCCATTTTCCCTAACTGCGGCACGTGACACCGTCGGGAAAAACCTATGTGGTGTCGTGTCAGTGGTGGCTGTGTAGCGAGGGAGCAGCGCGGTCCCATGGATGTTGCAGCGCAGAGCTCAGGCGCCAGGGATCGTACGATGTCATCTATTGTGGTTTTATTTTTGACATATTCATCCTATTTTCGTTAATTAACTAAAACAACTCTATTATTCCTAATTAATAACACAAGGCAAAACATTTTCCTTGTTTCCCCTAACATGTGTAATTGATCCTAGATCTTGCGTCCTCAGCTCCGCCTTCGAGCTCTTTTCTCCCGCCGTCATCCAGTGCACCTTCGGTTGGGGTGCAGCCACGGCATCGCCAGAGCTGTCGGTGTGGAAGGAGTAATTGACTAAATGGAGATGAATTGGGGATAGGAGATGAACATGACAAGTGGGCCCATGCTGTTAGCGAGAGTATCAATTTAAGTTTTTTAATTCTATCATGGAAAACAATTAAGTGTCATGCACCATATCGACCGAGGCACTTGAGGACATGTTACTTTTCTTGCGCTTACAACCTGGGGCAGAACTCCCACTAGGGAAAGTAGGGCAGCCGCCCTACCTTGATTTTTGACGAAAACATTAGTATGAACGTGTTTTTATGAATAATTTGAGTAATCAAACGTCAAAAACAAACTTTGTATGAGAAAGTTATGCTTGTTTAGCAACATTGCACAAAATTGATTCCAAACTAAACTGTGGGATTAGGTCTAGTCAAATCTGAAATTAACTCTTTTTCTTTGCAATAGCTAATTCTCAATGTAAAAAAACTCCAAAAAATGTTCTAGGTGCAATATTTAAGTAGGATTTGAGAGTACATTAGCGAGTTTATGAGGTGGCCAAACCCAACTTTAGTTCTTTGATGGATTATTTTTTATGGTAATTTGGATTTGTATATTTTATTGATCTACAAATTAATAATTGTATTAGTTCAGTCAATGTCTTTGGTTAAAAATGTCAGGACATGTGTGCTCATTTGAAAAAAAGATGGTTTAGACTGAAGGAGATATGCCCTAGAGACAATTAATGAAGATATTTTATTTGGCATATCTCGATTGTTCATAATATGTTTTATACCATGCTATAATTATATTGAGCGGAAACATTAATACACGTGTGGTATGTAAACAACCAGGTCCCTAGTAGTCTCTTTACTAGTCCATTGAGATCAACGGATGATCAAGGTTTCCTGATCATGGACATGGATGTCAATTGATAATGGAATCATATCATTAGGTGAATGATGTGATGGACGCACACCCAATATATAGGAGAACGTAGTACCCAAACCTTCGACCGTGAGATCTATTTAATCACTATCTCTGGAGGCTGCCTTGATTGCATCAAACGTCATACTTTAAATAGGGTGACAATAAAGGTGTCGCATATCAGGTATCCAAAGGAATAGGTTGAGGCGTATGATCAAGAGCGGGATTTGCCAATCTGTATAGCAGGATATATACTCTGGACCCACTCGGTGAGATTGCATCAATGAGCTTGTAAGCATGTGACTAGGTCACGAGGATGTAATATCACAGACGAGTAAAGATAGTATTGTCGGTAACGAGATCGAGCTAGGTATCGTGATACCGGAGATCGAGTCTCGGACAAACTAAGTATCGCCAGGCAAAAGGTGTGGGACATGACGTTTAAGGTTCAAACGATGAAAAGATATTCGTGGACGCACAGGGACTATCATGGGTTTCCAGATCCCGCTGTTAGTCATTGATCGGAGAGATGTATCGATCATGTCTGGAGTGATCCTGAACCGTAGGGTGGCACACATAAGGGTAGACGACGGTTTAAATTAGATTGGATATCGAAGAGAAAATTGAGAAGGGTTCCGGAATAGTTCCGGGACATATCCGATGAAATTCGGAGGGCAACGAAAGATGTTTCGTTGGTCGAATAAATTAGATAATGTGTATTTAATATTAATTAATGATTAAATATATTTTATTTAAATTTATTTCGAATTTTTAAAGGCAGCCCACCTAAATGGGCTTTGCCCGGAGGTCAAAGGCCCATTTAGGGGGGACCGCACCCCACAAAGGGGAGGGAGGCCGGCCGGCCTGGGTGGGCCACAAGGGGCCCACATAGGGCCGACGCACCACCTGGTGCGGCTGGCCATGTGGGAATAGTCCCACATGGCCAAGCCACCAAGGTTGGCAGCCCTCCTCTGCCTTTATATAGGAGTGCCCTTTGCCTTTGGAAAATGCATCCTTCCTCTCTTTCTCTCATCCGTTTAAGACGTGACTCCGCAATTGGAGCTTCGCATGGGTTGAGGGAGTTCTGAAGGGGATCGTATGCAGAAAACAAAAAATTTCCTAACAACGATAACCTTAAACTAGACAAGATCTATTACTATGCAGATATAGAGTAATGGAGGAGAACGATATACATACCCTTGTAGACTGATAGCTGGAATTACGCTCCTGCAACAAGCGTTGTTGATGAAACCGACGTAGCCGACCTCGAGGTCGTGAAGATGAACTCCATCAAGCGCCCCAAGCGTGGCGCCTCGCAGAGCTTACACACGTACGGAGAAGATGACGACCTCTGGGCTCCGATCCAGCCAAGCAGCGGAAGTAGAAGACTTGGAACGGAGAAACCAGGAGCACGGCGGTGTGCGTATGGTGGAGAAACCTCAACCGTGCGCAGCCTCAATTGCGGAGCCACGTCTAACAAATGAGAGAGAGAGAGAGAGAATGGAGCAATTTCAAAGGCATGGGGGCACCCCTATTTAAAGGTGGAGGAGGGCAGCCAACCTTGGTGGCCTGGCCATTTGGGACCTAGGCCGGCCGGCCCTCCCCTCCCTCTCCATTTGGGGTTTTGGCCCCCTATGGGCCTTTGACCTCCGGTCAAGGCCCATTTAGGTGGGCTACCTTTAAAAATTCGAAAATAAATAAAATAAAAATATATTTAATTATTAATTATACTAACTAATATTAAATACATATTATCTAATTTATTCTGGCTCCGAAAACTATTTCGTCGGCCCCCGAACTTCGTCGGAATTGACCCGGAACACTTCCAGTGTTCTTCTCTCTATTTTCTCTTCTGCGTCCAATCTAAATAAACGTCACCTACCCTTAAACCCTAGCGGTTCGGCATTCTCCAGACATGATCGAGAACCCTTCTCCAATCAATGACTATTAGGGAGACCTGGATGGCTATGATAGTCTATGTGCATCCACGAAATATCTTTGTCGTTTGAACCTTAGACGTCAAGTCTCAGGCCTTTTGCCAGGCGATACTTAGTTTGTCCGAGACTCGATCTCCGGTATCATGATACCGAGCTTGATCTCTTTATTTGGCAATACTATCTTTAGTCGTTTGTGATATTACATCCTCGTGACCTAGTCACATGCTTGCAAGCTCATCGACGTAATCTCACCGAGTGGGCCCAGAGTATCTATCCTGCTACGCGGATTGGCAAATCCCGCTCTTGATCCCTCGCCTCACATACTTCCTTCTGATACCCGAGAGGGACACCTTTATTGTCATCCTATATAAGAGATGACGTTTGATGCAATCAAAGTATCTTTCAGAAATAGCAATTAGAGTAGATCTCTGAAGGGGATTGATGTCTACGCACGCTTCTATTCTTGTAGACAGTGTTGTGCCTCCAAGTGCAGAGGTTTGTAGAACAGCAGCAAGTTTCCCTTAAGTGAATAACCCAAGGTATATCGAACTCAGGGAGGTAGAGGTTAAAGATATCCCTCTCAAGCAACCCTGCAATTAAGATACAAGAAGTCTCTTGTGTCCCCAACACACCTAATACACTTGTCAGATGTATAGGTGCACTAGTTCGGCGAAGAGATATTAAAATACAAGTGATATGGATGATTATAAGTGGTAATTGCAATCTGAAATAAAAATGGCAGCAAGCAAACATGTAGCAGAACTGGTTGTAAACGGTGTTTCAATGCTTAGAAACAAGGCCTAGTGTAACATCCCAGGTTTTTCAAAAAGTTGAAAAATCAGAAAAATTTAAAACTTTCGAAAACTATATGTATTTTGATTTGAAAAGAAAAATCATGCATGCATTCATCATCTTCTTGTCTTGTTTGCATTTGAAATATCAAAAGTTGGAATATTATTTCCACTTGAAAACATATTTGGTAAAATAATATGAATGGGCCTTATTATGCCCTATATAATATTTTTGATTTCTAGAATATTGCCAAACCTTTTTATTATATTTTTTGTGTGTTTGATTTGATTATTTTATTTTATTGGAAATATATGTCTAAAATAAGTTATGTTCGAATATTTACATTTGTGGTATTTTATTTGCCTTTAATAAACCAGAAATGATTTTATTTAAAACCCTATTTTTAAAATTGACATGAATGTGTCAAATAAACCTTTATACATTTTAAAATTCGAATTTTGAAATGTTTTATAAAAGTGTATTTGAAAGTTCTAAAAGATAGATTTTGATTTTACAAAATTTTAGAAACTGGTTTGAGTTGATTTGGACTTTTAAAACAAAAGTTATAAAAGTTTTCAGAAAAAAAATAAGAGAAACGGGCCAACCGGCCGGCCCAACAAGAAGCCGAGCCAGCCAGTCGAACCAACTCGGGTTCAACCCGATGGAAATTCCAGGAAAATTTAGGTTTTCCAAACCCTTTCCACTTAAACACGAATATCTTGACAAATATAACTCCAAATCCGGATCCGCTTGATCCTACGCGTTGATAACTTCGAGGCCAATCTTTTCCACCGACCCTTGGCCTATATAAACCACTGTAGCCGCCGGCATCTCTGTTCCCCTTTTCGTTCCACCGAAACCCTAATCAGCGAAATCATATTTCGTTGATTTGACGACCAAGATCATCTCGAAACCCTAATGTGTATTTAATATTAATTAATGTAATTAATGATTAAATATATTTTATTTAAATTTATTTCGAATTTTTAAAGGCAGCCCACCTAAATGGGCTTTGCCCGGAGGTCAAAGGCCCATTTAGGGGTGACCGCACCCCACAAAGGGGAGGGAGGCCGGCCGGCCTGGGTGGGCCACAAGGGGCCCACATAGGGCCGACGCACCACGTCCCACATGGCCAAGCCACCAAGGTTGGTAGCCCTCCTCCGCCTTTATATAGGAGTGCCCTTTGCCTTTGGAAAATGCATCCTTCCTCTCTTTCTCTCATCCGTTTAAGATGTGACTCCGCAATTGGAGCTTCGCATGGGTTGAGAGAGTTCTGAAGGGGATCGTATGCAGAAAACAAAAAAATTCCTAACAACGATAACCTTAAACTAGACAAGATCTATTACTATGCAGATATAGAGTAACGGAGGAGAACGATATACATACCCTTGTAGACTGATAGCTGGGATTACGCTCCTGCAACAAGCGTTGTTGATGAAACCGACGTAGCCGACCTCGAGGTCGTGAAGATGAACTCCTTCAAGAGCCCCAAGCGTGGCCCCTCGCAGAGCTTACACACGTACGGAGAAGATGACGACCTCTAGGCTCCGATCCAGCCAAGCAGCGGAAGTAGAAGACTTGGAACGGAGAAACCAGGAGCACGGCGGTGTGCGTATGGTGGAGAAACCTCAACCGTGCGCAGCCTCAATTGCGGAGCCACGTCTAACAAATGAGAGAGAGAGAGAGAGAGAGAATGGTGCAATTTCAAAGTCATGGGGGCACCCCTATTTAAAGGTGGAGGAGGGCAGCCAACCTTGGTGGCCTGGCCATTTGGGACTATTCCCACATGGCCAGCTGCACCATGGTGATGCGCCGGCCCTAGGTGGGCCCCATGTGGCCCACCTAGGCCGGCCGGCCCTCCCCTCCCTCTCCATTTGGGGTTTTGGCCCCCTATGGGAAGGTCAAAGGCCCATTTAGGTGGGCTACCTTTAAAAATTCGAAAATAAATAAAATAAAAATATATTTAATTATTAATTATACTAACTAATATTAAATACATATTATCTAATTTATTCTGGCTCCGAAAACTATTTCGTCGGCCCCCGAACTTCGTCGGAATTGACCCGGAACACTTCCGGTGTTCTTCTCTCTATTTTCTCTTCTGCGTCCAATCTAAATAAACGTCACCTACCCTTAAGTGTGACACCCTAGCGGTTCAGGATTCTCCAGACATGATCGAGAACCCTTCTCCAATCAATAACTATTAGGGAGACCTGGATGGCTATGATAGTCCCTGTGCATCCACGAAATATCTTTGTCGTTTGAACCTTAGACGTCAAGTCTCAGGCCTTTTGCCAGGCGATACTTAGTTTGTCCGAGACTCGATCTCCGGTATCATGATACCGAGCTTGATCTTGTTATTTGGCAATACTATATTTAGTCGTTTGTGATATTACATCCTCGTGACCTAGTCACATGCTTGCAAGCTCATCGACGTAATCTCACCGAGTGGGCCCAGAGTATCTATCATGCTATGCGGATTGGCAAATCCCGCTCTTGATCCCTCGCCTCAACATACTTCCTTCTGATACCCGAGAGGGACACCTTTATTGTCATCCTATATAAGAGATGACGTTTGATGCAATCAAAGTATCTTTCAGAAATAGCAATTAGAGTAGATCTCTGAAGGGGATTGATGTCTACGCACGCTTCTATTCTTGTAGACAGTGTTGGGCCTCCAAGTGCAGAGGTTTGTAGAACAGCAGCAAGTTTCCCTTAAGTGAATAACCAAGGTATATCGAACTCAGGGAGGTAGAGGTCAAAGATATCCCTCTCAAGCAACCCTACAATTAAGGTACAAGAAGTCTCTTGTGTCCCCAACACAACTAATACATTTGTCAGATGTATAGGTGCACTAGTTCGGCGAAGAGATATTAAAATACAACTGATATGGATGATTATAAGTGGTAATTGCAATCTGCAATAAAAATGGCAGCAAGCAAACATGTAGCAGAACTGGTTGTAAACGGTGTTTCAATGCTTAGAAACAAGGCCTAGGGATCATACTTTCACTAGTGCACACTCTTAACAATAATAATATAATTGAATACATAAATATTTCCTCTTCACTATGCTACTCTGAATTATTCTCTCGTTGGATAACGAACATCAATCCACTGCGTAGGGCTATAAAAGCACACCTTAAAGTCGCATTCCACATCTAGGAAACCCCACACTGTCAACTTGAGCGCCCTAAATTAGTACTAGACAAACACCACAATTTCATAGAGACATCCAACACAAATAATAACTCATGATAAGTATTCATGTAATCTTTAGCCTAAGAGCCACACACGGTGCGCACACTGTCAATTTCGCACCGTGGGACAAAGGTGACTCCGGAGTTTACATTAATAAAACCACTCAAGTAGCATATAAGATAATGTAGAGTAACATCTATGGATTCAACTAGATTACAAAGCTCATGATCACATAAAGATCACACCATGGGAGAGAGAGATAAACCACATAGCTACCGGTAGAGCCCTGAGCCCCGATGAAGAACTACTCCCTCCTCATCATGGGAGGCAGCAACGGCGATGAAGATGGCGGTGGCGTCGATGGAGATGGCTCCGGGGGCAATTCCCTGTCCCGGCAAGGTGCCGAAACAGAGACTTATGTCCCCCGAATTAGGGTTTTTGGTGGCGGCGGAGCTACGGAACTCTTCTGGAGAAATCGTCAATTCTTTTAGGGTTTGCACCGCGGAGGCAATATATAGTCCAAAGGGCGTCGCGAGAAGGTGACCGAGGCGGCCACACCACACCACGGCGCGGCCCCCCTCTGGCCGCGCGGGCCTATGGTGTGGGGGCTGTGGGCCTCCCCCAGACTTGTCCTTCTGGCTCCCGGAGTCTTCTGGCGTTTTAGAATTTCTGTAATTTTTTCAGATTTTTCTGAGCACTCTCATTTTTGGACCTTTTCTGCAATGCACAGACATAATAAACAGAAACTGGCACTATGGCATCTTGTTAATAGGTTAGTCCAATAAATGTCATAATATGATATAAAGTGCATATAAAACATGTGATATTGATATAGAACAAACATGGAACATCAAAAATTATAGATACGTTTGAGACGTATCAAGCATCCCCAAGCTTAGTTCCTACTCGTCCTCGAGTAGGTAAACAATAAAACAAAATAATTTTTGAAGTGACATGCTACCATCATAATCTTGATCAAATAGTATTGTAAAGCACATGTTATGAATGAAGTGATCCAGGTCAATGGTCTATAGTTTTCTAGCAAGTAGATAATGAGCAAACAACTGAATCATATAAGCAAAAAACTTTTCATGAATAGTACTTTCGAGACAAGCATCAAAGAGTTTTGCATAAGAGTTAACTCATAAAGCAATAGATTCTAAGTAAAAGGTATTTAACCAACACAAAGGAAGATTTAAGCTTCAGCAATTGCTTTCAACATATCTCATGGATATTTGTCAACACAAAGCAATATAATAAGTACAATATACAAGCAAATAAAAATTGTTGTACCAAAGTTGACACTAGTGTTTGCTTCTGATATAGAAAGAAGTAGGAAAACTGACTCAACATAAAAGTAAAAGAAAGGCCCTTCGCAGAGGGAAGTAGGGATTAAATCATGTGCTAGAGCTTTTTAAGTTTTTGAAATCATATAGAGAGTAAAAATGTAAGTTTTGAGAGGTGTATGTTAATTGTCAACTGATGCGTGTTAAGTTACACGTCCGTTGGGAACCCCAAGAGGAAGGTATGATGAGTGCAGCAGCAAATTTTCCCTCAGTAAGAAACCAAGGTTTAATCTAACCAGTAGGAAGTCAAGGGTCTTCTGAAGGTTGTTGGTGGCTGAATGTGGCACGGCACAACACCAGGGAATCAGCAGCAACGTGGAACCTGCACACAAGACAATCAAACTATTTTGCCCCAACGAAACAGTGAGGTTGTCAATCTCACCGGCTTGCTGAAAACAAAGGATTAAAAGTGTGGTGTGGAAAATGATGTTTGCTTGCAGAGAATTAAAGAGAACAATGATTGCAGTAGGTTGTATTTCAGATGTAAAAGAATGGACCGGGCTCCACAGTTCACTAGTGGTGTCTCTCCATAATAAAATACTAACATGCTGGGTAAACAAATTACAGCTGGGCAATTGACAAAATAGAGAGTGCATAACAATGCATATACAAGTCATGATGATCACTATGAGATTTACTTCGGCATTACGAAAAAGTACACAGACCGCTATCCAGCATGCATCTGTGCCTAAATAGTCCACCTTCAGGTTAGCATCCGCACCCCTTCCAGTATTAAGTTGCAAGCAACAGACAATTGCATTAAGTATGGTGCATAATGTAAACAATACAAATATCCTTAGACAAAGCATTGCTGTTTTACCCCTAGTAGCAACAGCACATCCACAACCTTAGAACTTCCTGTCACTGTCCCAGATTAAATGGAGGCATGAACCCACTATCTAGCATAAATACTCCCTCTTGGAGTTATAAGCATAAACTTGGCCAAAGCCTACACTAGCAACGGAGAGCATGCAAGATCATAAACAACATAGGCATGATAAATCAATAATCAACTTGACATAGTATTCAATATTCATCGGATCCCAGCAAACACAACATGTAGCATTACAATAAGATGATCTTGATCATGATAGGCAGCTCACAAGATCTAAACATGATGGCACAAGAGGAGAAGACAACCATCTAGCTACTGCTATGGACCCATAGTCTAGGGGTGGACTACTCACACATCACTCCGGAGGAAGGCATGGTGATGTAGAGCCCTCCGGTGATCATTCCCCTCTCCGGCAGGGTGCCGGGAATAGCTTCAGAACCCTCCCGAGCTAGGGTAGACGACGGCGGCGGCTCTGGAACTTTTCGTGGATGGAGGCTCGGGTGTTTAGGGTTTTCCCGAGAAAGGCAATTTATAGGCGAAGGGGCGATGTCGGTGGAGGCCCGAGGGCTCCTCACCACGTGGCGGCGCGCCAGGGGTGGGACCCGCGCCACCACATGGTGAGGGCGCCTCGGTGCCCCCAGCAGAAAACAGGAACTGGAACTGTGGCATCTTGTTAATAGGTTAGTCCCAGAAAATGAACAAAAATGCTATAAAGTGTGAATAAAACATGTAGCAATTCACATAATATAAGCATGGAACATAAGAAATTATAGATACGTTGGAGACGTATCATCAACGAATCAGAAAATGGAAAGTACAATATGACCCCTGCCAGCCAGACTTTTAAGAGCGGCTCCCATGAAGGACGTTATTTCTACCAGCAAGGCAGATCATCCCTCTTTCTCTTTTGTTTACACATGCAGATATTTCACTGGTATCATTGCTTGTCTGATAAATCAGGGCAAAAATGCGAAGAGAATTAAATGGTTAAAGTTGTAATTAATTGGGACTGGGCACCCCATTTGCCAGCTCTTTTTGCAAAATTAATGGATAAGCGGATGTATATGCCGCTAGTCCGGTGGTAAAGTCTGTTTGACAGTTGACATAAGGACATCCACCCCGTCCTCATGAGCTTGGTAAACATTGACACAAAAAGGAATAATAAAGTTTTGAATAGTTTAAAGGTAGCACATGAAAAATTTACTTGGAATGGCAAGGAAATACCACATATAGGTAGTTATGGTGGACACAAATGGCATGGATTTTGGCTCAAGGTTTTGGATGCACGAGAAGCATTCCCTCTCAGTACAGAGTTTAGGCTAGCAAGGTTATGTAAGCAAAACAAGATATCAACCGATACACCAAGTTTTATATAAAACATATTGCAAACATTATAAGACTTCACACGTCTTCCTTGTTAACCAAACCCTTTTATTATAAAATATCTAGACCTTAGAGATACCACTCATGCAAACCAAATTTCAACAAGCTTTACGGTAGTTCTTCACTAATGGGCTTAACTACATGATGCAAAAATTTAATCATGACTACTTGTTAACTCAAAACAATTGACAAGTATCAAATTATCCAAGTGATCTACAAGATATGCAAGTCTTTTCCATTATACCATTACCACATGCAACATTTTCTGTTCCAACCAAACACCAATCAATTTATTTCAACATAAACTCTCCAAACAATTATAAGTGAAGCAAGAGAGTACTTTCTCTAAAAGAACTAACAGCTCTGAACAAGAGATGCATGAAAAACAGGAGCTAAAAGCATAGCAATAGCTAGACAAGAATACTCAACAAGTATAAGTGAAGAATAGGAGTATTCATATGAAAAAGCGGAGCGTGTCTCTCTCCCAATCAAGAATGCTAGGATCCAATCAAGTTGATCATAAGAAAAAATAAAATACTGAAAATAAAAGCACACAGACGCTCCAAGTAAAGCACATATGATGTGAAAGAATTAAAATATAGTTTCACTAGAGATGACCTGATAAGTTGCTGATGAAGAAGGGGATGCCTTGGCATCCCCAAGCTTAGACGCTTGAGTCTTCTTGAAATATGCTGGGGTGATCCATGGGAGCATCCCCAAGCTTAAGCTCTTCACTCTTCTTGATCACATTATATCATCCTTCTCTTGACCCTTGAAAACTTCCGCCACACCAAACTCAGAGTAATTCTCATTAGAGGGTTAGTGCACAATCAAAAACTCACATGTTCTATAAGGACACAAACATGACCGTTACTTTTAACATTAACTACTGCCACTGATGTTATGTGAAGCTCTTCCACCCAAAAAAGAATTCCACTCAACACTAGTAAAAGAGAGAATGCGAAAAATAAAAGACAGAATCTGTCTAAACAGAACAGTCCGTAAAGACGAATTTTTTCGAGGCACTTACGTTGCTCAGATCGAAAAACTTAAAACTAACGAAAGATGCATACATATCTGAGGATCACGCACAAAAATTCAGATTTAAATAATTTTTCTGTGATTTTACAGAAGTAAAACGGTGAACAGCAGAAATCTGTTCCTGCGCAGAAATCCAAATCTAGCATCATCTTCCTATTAGAGGCCTTACTTGGCACAACAATGCAAGAAAATAAAGATACAAAGGCATTGCTACAGAAGTAAACAAACCTTGACTCAAATAAAATAAAAATAGCAGAAAATAAAAACAATGGGTTGTCTCCCACAAGCGCTTTTCTTTAAAGCCTTTTAGCTAGGCATGATAATTTTGATGATGCTCTCATATGTATAAGAGGTGAATATGAAAGAGCATCAAGAAGCAAATATCAAACACATTTAAGTCTAACCCACTTCCTATGCAAAGGAATCTTGTAAGAAAATAAATCAATAAAGCACAAAGTGACTAGCATAGGAAGGCAAAACAAGTGGAACTTCAAAAATTTCAACATAAAGAGAGAAGACTTAATATTATTGAGATATATGAAGTCATGTCTCCTTCTCTCATAAAAATTTCAGTAGCATCATTGATAAAATCCACAATATAACCATCACATGAAACATTCTTACCATGATCCATATGCATAAAAGTATCAATATTTTCCACATAAGCAAAGTTCTTCTTATTAATAACAATGGGAGTAGGATCATCATAAAGAACTCGAACATGATAGACAAGTTGTATATTAGAGGGATGGTTTTGGTAAATCCCTCATAATTATGACAAGTTTCATGAGATGATTGTAATTATACCTATGTCATAGTTATCTTTATAATAATTATCAAAGACTGGAGGCATAGTATCATCATAAGAATAGTTATCTTCCAAAGTGTGTTCATTTGTAAACATATCATCATCATTTTTACTAGAAGGAGAGGTCTCAAATATATAATCATCAGTAGCAAAAGGATTTTCAAAAACATCACTAGGAGGAGAGGTTTCAAAAATATAATTATTACTAGCAAAAGGATTTTCAAACACCTCATCCCCAAGCTTAGTGCTTCCTATATCATCATTGGAAGGAACATGGATAGTACTAATAGTATAGCAATTATTAACATCATCATTTTCAGAATTGGTACCCAAAAGATTTTCAATATCAAAAGTAGTGTGCTTTTCCCAATCATGATCACTACTATAAGTAACAGGCATAGGATCATCATCGAATTCAGACTCATCAGCAACAACTATAATAGGAGCAACATGCTTAGGGGAAGATACCGTTTCCTCTCTCCTTTTACTCCTCTTCTTCTTCTTTCCCTCTTTAGGAGGGAGAGGCTTGAAAGGAGGCTTCACCACATACCCTGGTTTATTGTTAGAAACAATAGAAGAAGCTTGGGAGGTTTCATTAATAAGAGTAAAACAAACATTAGTCCTTTCATATTTTGGTAAAGTCGATCCATCTTTTATAATATTTTGTATGTAAGTGTTGGCATGGCAATTATTAACACAATAGAGATGACATCCATGCAACACGCTATTCATATCAAAAGCACTCATATCTAACGAAGAAGTTTTTCTTGATAACTCTTCACACCCCAAAAATAATGTAAGTTCATCATGCTGATTAGGAGTGATCATGTTATCACAAAAGTCTCTCGCAGTATCCTTATTAGAACCTGAGCATTGGAATTCGAAATGACCCTCTTTATAGCAAAGTTCACAAATAAAAGGATAGAGGGCACACACTTTTTCACAAAATCACTTAGAGCCTTGTACCACGTTCTAGTTTTTTCATTCCTATGATGGATACAATATTCTTCTTCGATTTGATTCTTTTCACAAGGTCTAAGTGCTCCACAAAAATTAACATGCTTATAAGAAATAGTATTTTCAGAAGTTTGAGCATGTTTATTGCAATCATTAGTAACAATTTCATTTTCCATGCAAGTGTCTTTGAAAGGTTCATGATACAGTCCCAATTTCTTTAGGAATATTAATATGAGAAGCAAAGGCTTTACACAATCAACAATAATTTGAGAATCAAGACCATATTTAGCACTAAGCTCATGAAAACTAGCAGTTTCAGAGAAAGACTTAATGCAATCATACTCATAGTTTATACCTGATTCTTTACCTTTGTCGTTATCCCAATCTTCAGTATTGCTTTGAATTGTTTCAAGGAGATCCCATTTAGCTTCAACCTTCTTACTTGTAAAAGAACCCTCTGAACAGGCTGTAACGTCCCAAATTTTGGAAAGCAAGGAAAACTTAATTAATTAAGACCCAAAATTTGGAACCAACAAAAACTTTTTGAGTTGTATTGTTTATGGATGTGTTTCACCCATATTTGCACTGTTTGACTTGTTGTGGTTTGTGTGAGTGTTGATGACCTCTCTAATTATCAACCTTGGAGTTCGGCCTAGTTATCATATGACCCTTGTGATCAACGTAATGACAAATAAAATAGTCCATAAAATCTTCTCCTATCTTATTTTTACCCAACTTCTTTTACCCTGATGTTTTGATCTTAGTATCTACCCAAAGACCTTTCATCTGAGGAAATAAAATTATTTTCAAAAGCTATATGTTTGCAACACTATAAAGGACCATATAATAAGTCCTAAATTATTTTTGAGATTAATGTGTTGCTAGTCTTAGCAACTCTTATTTCAAAAACTCCTAATTCAATATTTCTTTGGAAACTATTACTAGGGAATGGTCTAACCTTCTTTCTTCAAAATCTTGTCATTATGGTATTGATCACCACCTCACAAAGTATATATTTGTTTAATCCCCAAGTTTGGTTATTTGTTCAATTTGCTTTGTTTGTGTGAACCTTTTTGCTTATGATTGAATTATGTGACTTGAAAATGAGCAAGTGCATTGATGAGCCAACAATATATTTATGGTTGGGTGGTGTGAGCTCATTTCTTTGCTTGAACTTATTAGCTAGGGTGGCATCCTTTGGTAGTAACTCAAATACAAATTTTTGCAAGGTCAAATTAAATTTGGTGATCTTCATGTTTAGTAAAACATAGCAAATCTAGGGCTCCACATTAAGCAAACCATGAATCATCTTTGACATGCAAATCATCCACATTTATCTATGTCACATATAATTTCAAAACTTACCTTTGGTTAAATTTTGACACCTTGTTTAACCACTTAAACATCTAGGTGTTGGTGCCTACTCAAATCAATGACCATTTGGTCATTTTTCACAACTAGCTTAGATTCTAAATTTTCTTTCTTAATCTTTTAGGCTTGGAAACTTTTGCATCACCTCAATTAGGTCACCACACACATGTTGTTGCTTAACTCATTGTGTTGATCCTTTTTAGTTTTTGTTAGTAAAATTAGCTACACAAGTTAGTGTTGACCCCAAAACCCTAAACCTAACCCAAAATCAGTCCTCCCCTCTCTAATCCATCGACTCCCCTCTCTCCTATCTGACCAGAGGGAGTGTCCTAGTCAGCTAGGGCACACTGGTCATCCTCTCAACACCCCTCTCCTCCACTCTTCTCCCTTCTTTTCCCAAAACCGGCCAATGGAGGGTCACTCCCTCACTCCCCACTGGCTAGCACCACGTCTCCCGACCAACACCACCCTACCCACTCCTCCACCGCCCAGGAGAGCCAATTGCATCGCCACGGCCCACTCCCCCAGCCCCCTGGTCCGAGAAACCCTAAAAACGGCCTCTGGTCTCTACCCACGCCCTTGCCCTCTTCTCTCTCTCATTTCCCCCTCTAACCTCGCGCACACACCTCCACTCCTCCCCCACGAAGCCACGCTCGAGTTCGTGCCCCCTGCTGCCCGGGAGACGAAGGTCTCGACTCGGCAACCGCCGGCTTCGGGCAGCGATTGCCAGTGCCTCACCCCTCCATTCTTCGCCATTGCTGACTCGACGAGTTCCCCTCTGCGTTACCTAACTCGTCCCCCTCTTATTTTGCTCAGAGACAGCCGGAGCACGTCGCCTCCGTCCTCGACCCGAGAAGAACGTCGCCGTCGTCGCCATGGACTCCGGCGACGCATGCGGGACCTGAGAGCACCCCCGAGCACGCTGTCGTCTTCTCCTTCAACCCAGCCCCTCCCGCAGCCGCACGAAGCCCTGGGTGAGCACACCCCCGTCGCCCTCTTCTTTCCCCTTTCTGGTTCGTCCGTGCGCAACGTCGCGCTGGGGACGACGACGGTGGACCGTAGATCTGGAGATCTACGCCACGTTTGAAACCGTCCGGTCGTTGACCGTTTCCGCGCGCGCGCCGCGCAGCGCGTGCTGTTGGGCCAGCCTGGCTCACGCGCGGCCCAGATCCACGCGGACCGTGGCCAGATCTGGCCCAACCTCGGCCCATGAACGTTTTTATTTCCCGGATTTAACCTTTTCCAGTTTCTGTTAATTGTTTGCATCTAGTTTAATTCTTTTGTGGCAAACCTGTGTGTGCAAATTATTTAGGGGTATTTTTTGTTAGATGACTATGTGTTTTCCTAAACATGCAGAGCTAGTTTGGTCCAAAAATAATTTGTATTTTGTGCTGTATATTAAATCTAGTAGAAAGTATGTTTTCCACTCTTTTTATGATATCTTGAGCTAGGAGTAATATTTTTGAGTGAATCCAATTTGTACAGATAGGTAAAATCCATACCTTTCCATATAATTTAACCTTGCATGCAGGAGATTCCTAGAACTGGAGTTTTAATTCTTTTGGTTTTGAGACCAGTAGCTACTGTGGGATTTTTAATTCCTTTTTGGTGTGATGTTTTGATGCAAATCCAATTTCTATAGCTTTGTATGAATGTTAGGAGTACTGTGGTAGAAGGATTTAATTTTCTGAACATTATTTTAAGACTGGAGGATTATTTCCCAAATACAGCACTATTGCCACTATTAAAAAGTCTTATTTTAATTTACTAATTCTAATTGACTTGTTTGAGGAATATTATTATTCCACCTCAAGTCCAGAACCTTAAATTACCTTGTACTGACCTAGTTCAAACATTCTAAAAGTATTGTAGTGTCACCCACTACTCAATTTTTTTTTTAGCATGATCATCTTAGCATCTATTGTTTGCACTATTTTGTTTTATGCCATGTTTGTGATTTGGAATGTTTTAGATCTATTTATTCAAGAAGGTGTTTGTGGTTGAAATGCTCGCTGGTTGATTTTGTTACTTTAGATTGTTGTCAACCCGCTCCTTTGCAGTAATGTTTGTGGTATTCTATTAAATAACTCTCCTGCACCTTTTAGCTCTTAAGCAACAACTTGTGTGAGCAGTGGTGTTAATTTTATTGGTTGATTAACTACTTAATAGTATGTGTTCCTAGAGCTAGTAGCATGCTTGCATGTGAGTGTGCTTAATGCTAGTGTTAATGCCTGCTTAATAAGATACTTTTGTCTGAAGTTTTTCCTTAGCTATTAAGATACTATTGTCTGAAGTATTTCCTGAACTAATATAGCAACCCTTGTTAAATGATCCAATCACCCTAGGAGGTGTTGTACTTTAGTGCTTAGTTAAAACTTCCTATTCAACGATTAGGATTGTTATGTATATATTCTCAGGTGTGTTTGTTGTTTGTCTTAGCTATATGGGCTTGTTGCTTGTTGATTGTTTAATTTAGGAAATTGCTTGATTTTGATTGATAGCTTAGTGTCTTGTGCAATGCTTGCTGTTTGATATGTCCTTGTGGTTTTGTCTTGTATTTTGAGTATCGTTATTTTCCTGTTTACGGCGTTAGATACGATCGGGAAGGAACTGGAAGTGAGGAGTGAACCCGAAGAACATCAAGATAAAGACCCAGGGACATATTGCTGAGCCAGGCAAGCCACCTCACCACTCTACTGAAATCCTATTACTTTTACAAGCATGTTTTGTTTTCAAAATAAAATAATGCATGTTTTATATTTCCTTTGTGGCATCTTGCCACCCAAAAACTATTTTACAAAATATTGTTTGGCCAAAAGATATCTACTAGTATAAAGTAGGTTTTATAAGAATAAATCTTTACTTGAGAAGCCTTCTACTGAAGGCGCTATCAAGAAAATTATATTTTCTAGTAGTATATCTTTATATTCTTACCTCCAAATTATAGGATGGGAGCCTGGTTTTGATAAAATGTTTTCGGAGGAAAAAACCGAGTCGCTGGGAGCGATCGGCGAGAAAGAACTTTATAAAACCCATGTTGCTGGGAGCAAATGGAGATGTTCATGAAAACCCGAAGTGCTGGGAGCATTCGGTGAGTTTACGAAAACCCGAGCTGCTGGGAGCAGTCGGAGGTGGAGATGTTTTTGAAAAACAAAGTACTGCCCTAGCGGCCGCCCGAACAATTAACCCGTGCAACCACATTACCTGAGATGCGTAGGGCTTAGCCGGAAACTTGTTTATCTTAGTACGAAGCGCCTCAAAATGCTTAGGAGAGCGGGGCTCTCTGAACCAAGTTATCTAAATGCGGGATCCAGTTCGAGTCTGGATCGCTGCTGGTTGCAAACAGTGGGCCTCCTGTCATGGCGCAGTGTTGCTTGGAGGGACCGGATCGATACGATGGCCATCTCCACTGGGTGCCGGGGAGATTCAGACCCACTGAAGAGGAGGCTCTGTACTAGGGTCGACATAGTGAAAAGCTTTGATCATGTTATCCGAAACCCCGCATACTGTCGTATGAGGACCGTGGCTGATCACGGCGGAATGACTGTTTGGTGTGGTGAAAGTGCACCACCTCTGCAGAGTGTAAATCTATTCGAATAGCCGAGTCCTCGGTCATGGACGGTTGGAAAGGCCCCCGATCTAGGCGTATGGGCATTTTTTATGTTTTAAAAAGAAACTATTTTTCGGAAAGGAAAAAGGAGGCATCAAGGAGGTACCTGGGAGGTACGGATTTTGGGAGAAGATGGTTGGTCTCGGGAAGTCAACCAGTCGGAACCCAGAATGGAAAAAGGGGCATCCTTATCCTAGTGTTTTGAAGAAAGTTTTACAAAAGTGTTTTCGAACGTGGAAATGGTTTCTATCATTTCTAAAAGAAGGAGAATTATATCTCCAAATGCCTTTCTCAACAAAGATATAGAGATGTTGTATTCTCTATGTCTAAAAGCATCGTTTTGCGAAAATTAAGCCCTATAGTCATATATAGCAGCTATCCCAGTTTTCGAAAAAGCTATTATTGCATTACCATGAAAACTTAAGCCTGGTGGTGGTCTTGCGAGTACGTAATTGTACTCATGGCTGTGTCCCTGGATATTCCCATGTCCAGATTTTCAACGAGAAGACCTACGCCGAAGATGAGGAGTACGTCGTCGACTACGCCAACTGAGGGTCACCGGTCAACTGCTCTGTGGGAATGCGTCCTGTTGTGACGAGGGCCGACGCTAGCCGAGAGCTTCCGCTATATCGTAGTTAATTCTGTCCTGCGTGACAGTGATTGCGGACTTGGTCATGTGACCACTATTTATTTGTGTAAGACTTGTATGTACGTTTGAATGATGTAACTTTGTATACCAGTTGGTTATGTGATCGCGATGCACTGATCATTGGGATCGTGATCTGTTTACATAACGTGGGCACCTCGGACTTTGGTATTTCCGAGGGGTCCTTACACAGGCATCTAGATAATCCTTGCGATGACCTGAAAGCCTTGCATAAAAATTAGTAACAATTATTTCCTCAGGAAGCCCATGGTTAGGACATTTGAGTATTAATATTTTCAGTCTCCCCCAAGCTTGAGCAATGCTTTCTCCATCACGAGGACAAAAATTATAAATGAAGTTCCTATCTAAATGCCTTTCATAAGGGGGATAAAATTTAGAGTAAAAGAGAGATTCAAGCTCCTTCCACTCCGAATGATGAGGATCATCTAGTAGCTCGTACCACTCCCTTGCTTTGTCCTTAAGTGACAATGGAAATAATTTCTTCATGGCACTTTCTCTTGATAACCCTGCAACCTTAAACAACTCACAAAGTTCTGTAAGTTTCAACAAGTGATCACGTGGATGGACTGTTCCATCCCCTGCATAACGTTCATCCATAACCTTTTCAACAATTTCCATAGGTATTTCAAAAGGAATACTTTCAGTAGGTGGATTTAGAATATCACAAGCATCATTATAATTATCACATATGGGAGAAAAGTATTATCAAGGCAAATTTTCTCCTCCAAAGCTGGGGAACTAAAAAGATCATTTTTATCAAAACCGGCTTCCCCAAGCTTAGATTTTTCCATAGCATTAGCAATAATGGTGTTCAAACAATTCATGCTAATAACATTGTTACCACTATTATGCAAACAAATTTCCATAGGTTTTTTAATTTTCACTTCAAAAGCATCATGTCCTAATTCAATATAAAGTTCATAAAGATCTCTAGTTTTTTTGTTGTTTTCCATTAAGCCTAACTAGTGAAATAAAAACAAGAAACAAAAAGATATAATTGCAGAATCTAAAGGAAATACCTTCAAGCAGTCACACACCGACAATAGTGCTAGAAAATAGCTTAGTAGACGGAGGATGTGAGTACCTTTTACCTTGCCTCCCCGGCAACGGTGTCAGAAAAGAGCTTGATGTCTACGCACGCTTCTATTCTTGTAGACAATGTTGGGCCTCCAAGTGCAGAGGTTTGTAGAACAGCAGCAAGTTTCCCTGAAGTGAATAACCCAAGGTATATCGAACTCAGGGAGGTAGAGGTCAAAGATATCCCTCTCAAGCAACCCTGCAATTAAGATACAAGAAGTCTCTTGTGTCCCCAACACACCTAATACACTTTTCAGATGTATAGGTGCACTAGTTCGGCGAAGAGATATTAAAATACAAGTGATATGGATGATTATAAGTGGTAATTGCAATCTGAAATAAAAATGGCAGCAAGCAAACATGTAGCAGAACTGGTTGTAAACGGTGTTTCAATGCTTAGAAACAAGGCCTAGGGATCATAATTTCACTAGTGGACACTCTCAACAATAATAATATAATTGAATACATAAATATTTCCTCTTCACTATGCTACTCTGAATTATTCTCTCGTTGGATAACGAACACCAATCCACTGCGTAGGGCTATAAAAGCACACCTTAAAGTCGCATTCCATAACTTGGGAACCCCACACTGTCAACTTGAGCGCCCTAAAATAGTACTAGACAAACACCACAATTTCATAGAGACATCCAACACAAATAATAACTCATGATAAGTATTCCTGTAATCTTTAGCCTAAGAGCCACACACGGTGTGCACACTGTCAACTTCGCACCGTGGGACAAAGGTGACTTCGGAGTTTACATTAATAAAACCACTCAAGTAGTATATAAGATAATGAAGAATAACATCTATGGATTCAACTAGATTACAAAGCTCACGATCACATAAAGATCACACCATGGGAGAGAGAGATAAACCACATAGCTACCGGTAGAGCCCTCAGCCCCGACGAAGAACTACTCCCTCCTCATCATGGGAGGCAGCAACGGCGATGAAGATGGCGGTGGCGTCGATGGAGATGGCTCCGGGGGCAATTCCCCGTCCCGGCAACGTGTCGAAACAGAGACTTCTGTCCCCCGAATTAGGGTTTTTGGTGGCGGGTCAATTCTTTTAGGGTTTGCACCGCGGAGGCAATTGATGCGTGTCAAGTTACACGTCCGTTGGGAACCCCAAGAGGAAGGTATGATGAGTGCAGCAGCAAGTTTTCCCTCTGTAAGAAACCAAGGTTTAATCGAACCAGTAGGAAGTCAAGGGTCTTCTGAAGGGTGTTGGTGCCTGAATGTGCACGGCGCAACACCAGGGAATCAGCAGCAACGTGGAACCTGCACACAAGACAATCAAACTACTTTGCCCCAACGAAACAGTGAGGTTGTCAATCTCACCGGCTTGCTGAAAACAAAGGATTAAAAGTGTGGTGTGGAAAATGATGTTTGCTTGCAGAGAATTAAAGAGAACAATGATTGCAGTTGGTTGTATTTCAGATGTAAAAGAATGGACCGGGGTCCACAGTTCACTAGTGGTGTCTCTCCATAATAAAATACTAACATGCTGGGTAAACAAATTACAGCTGGGCAAACAAATTACAGCTGGGCAATTGACAAAATAGAGAGTGCATAACAATGCATATACAAGTCATGATGATCACTATGAGATTTACTTGGGCATTACGACAAAGTACACAGACCGCTATCCAGCATGCATCTGTGCCTAAATAGTCCACCTTCAGGTTAGCATCCGCACCCCTTCCAGTATTAAGTTGCAAGCAACAGACAATTGCATTAAGTATGGTGCATAATGTAAACAATACAAATATCCTTAGACAAAGCATTGCCGTTTTACCCCTAGTAGCAACAACACATCCACAACCTTAGAACTTTCTGTCACTGTCCCAGATTAAATGGAGGCATGAACCCACTATCTAGCATAAATACTCCCTCTTGGAGTTACAAGCATAAACCTGGCCAAAGCCTATACTAGCAACGGAGAGCATGCAAGATCATAAACAACATAGGCATTATAAATCAATAATCAACTTGACATAGTATTCAATATTCATCGGATCCTAGCAAACACAACATGTAGCTTTACAATAAGATGATCTTGATCATGATAGGCAGCTCACAAGATCTAAACACGATGGCACAAGAGGAGAAGACAACCATCTAGCTACTGCTATGGACCCATAGTCCAGGGGTGGACTACTCACACATCACTCCGGAGGAAGGCATGGCGATGTAGAGCCCTCCGGTGATGATTCCCCTCTCCGGTAGGGTGCCGGGAAGAGCTTCATAACCCTCCCGAGCTAGGGTTGACGACGGCGGCGGCTCTGGAACTTTTCGTGGATGGAGGCTCGGGTGTTTAGGGTTTTCCCGAGAAAGGCAATTAATAGGCGAAGGGGCGATGTCGGTGGAGGCCCGAGGGCTCCTCACCACGTGGCGGCGCGCCAGGGGTGGGACCCGTGCCACCACATGGTGAGGGCGCCTCGGTGCCCCCCTTCGTCTCTCCTTCGGACTCCGTGTACGTGACAGAAAAATAGGACCTTGGCTTTTTGTTTCGTCCAATTCCGAGAATATTTCCAGAACAGCTTTTCTAGAATCAAAAACAGCAGAAAACAGGAACTGGCACTGTGGCATCTTGTTAATAGGTTAGTCCCAGAAAATGCATAAAAATGCTATAAAGTGTGAATAAAATATGTAGCAATTGACATAATATAAGCATGGAACATAAGAAATTATAGATACGTTGGAGACGTATCAGCAATATATAGTCCAAAGGGCGTCGCGAGGAGGTGACCGAGGTGGCCACACCACACCACGGCGCGGCCCCCCTCTGGCTGCGCGGGCCTATGGTGTGGGGCTGTGGGCCTCCCCCAGACTTGTCCTTCTGGCTCCCGGAGTCTTCTGGCGTTTTCGAATTTCTGTAAAAAAATTCAGATTTTTCTGAGCACTTTTATTTTTGGACCTTTTCTGCAATGCACAGACATAATAAACAGAAACTGGCACTGTGGCATCTTGTTAATAGGTTAGTCCAATAAATGTCATAATATGATATAAAGTGCATATAAAACATGTAATATTGATATAGAACAAGCATGGAACATCAAAAATTATAGATACGTTTGAGACGTATCAGGGATCGTGTGCAGAAAACAAAAAAAATTCTAACAACGATAACCGAAATAGCCATGATCTATTACTATGCAGATATAAACTAACGGAGGGAACGGTATACATACCTTTGTAGACCGTAAGTGTCAACGATCAAAAGATCTGTTTAGATGACGACGCATGATGAAGACGGGCGGCGAAGACGACGGCGGCGCCGACCTCAAGGTCGTGTAGAGGAAGAAGACGTACTTCCAGTGCCACACGTGTAGCACCTCGTAGCTCTACACACGTACGGTGTAGACGACGACCCCCGGGCTCCAGATCCAGCGAAGCAGCGGAAGCGAATACTTGGACCCAGCAGCACGGCGGTGTGCGTATGGTGGAGAAACTTGTCTACGGAACCATGCTCAAGGTAGGAGAGAAGAAGAAGGAGATGGGATGAATTTCCAGGCAAGGGTGCACCTTTATATAAAGGAGGAGGAGGGTTGCCCACCCTGCTGGCTAAGCCATGTGGGTGCTGCGCCGGCCATGGGGGGTGCCCTGGCCCTGGTGGGCCCCATTCGGCCCAGCCAGGCCGGCCAGCCCCTCCCCTTTTTTCCTTTGGGGTTTTTCCCCTAATGGGCCTCAAAGGCCCATCTAAGTGAAAATGCCTTTAAAATTCGAAATTAAATAATTAAAAAATATATTTAATCATTAATTACACTAATTAATATTAAATACATATTATTTAATTTATTTGAGCTCTGAAACTTATTCCGTTGCCCTCCGATCATCATCGGACATGTCCCGGAACACTTCCGGTGTTCTCCTGACTTTCTCCTAATATCCAATCTTTATAAAACCGTCGCCTACCCTTAAGTGTGCCACCCTATGGTTCGGGATCAGTCCAGACATGATCGAGACACGTTCTCCGATCAATGACTATCAGCGGTGACTGGACTGCCGTGATAGCCCCTGTGCGTCCACGAATGTCTTTTTATCGTTTGAACCATAGACGTCCAGTTTCAACCTTTTGCCTAGCGATACTTAGATTGTCCGAGACTCGTTCTCCGGTATCACGATTACCGAGCTTGATCTCATCACTTGACAATTCTATCTTTACTCGTCTGTGATATTACATCCCCGTGACCTAGTCACATGCTTGCAAGCTTATTGATGTAATCTCACCGAGTGGGCCCAGAGTATCTATCCTGCTATGTGGATTAGCAAATCCCGCTCTTGATCACTCGCCTCGACCACTTCCTTCGGATACCTGAAAGGGACACCTTTATTGTCACGCTAGATAAGACATGACGTTTGATGCAATCAAAGCACCTTCCAGAAGCAGCGATTAAATATGATCTCACGGTCAAAGGTATGAACACTACGTTTCTATATATCTTGGGTGTGTGTCCATCACATCATTCACCTAATGACATGACTCCATTGTCAATTGACATAAATGTCCATGATCAGGAAACTTTGATCATCGGTTGCCCAATGGACTAGTTAAGAGGCTACTAGGGACCTGGTTGTTTACATACCACACGTGCATTAATGTTTCTGCTTAATACAGTTATAGCATGGTACAAAACTTATTACGAACAATTGAGATATGACAAATAAAACATCTTTATTAATTGCCTCTAGGGCATATCTCCTTCAATCTCACGGTCGAAGGCGTAATGACTACGTCCTATAAATATTGGGTGTGCGTCCATCACATCATTCACCTAATGATTGACTCCATTGTCAACTGACATAAATGTCACATGATCGGGAAACCTCAATCATCAATCACACAACGGACTAGTAAAGAGGATACTAGGGACCTTGTTGTTTACGTATCACACGTGTATCAATGTTTCCGCTTAATATAGTTATAGCATGATACAAAAATGTATTATGAACAATTGAGATATGACAAATAAAATATTTTTATTAATTGCCTCTAGGGCATATCTCCAACAAGCTCTCTCCACCATACGCACACCGCCGTGCGGCTGGGTCCAAGTCTTCTGCTTCCGCTGCTTCGCTGAAACCAGAACCCGGGGGTCGCCGTCTACACCGTACGTGTGTAGAGCTACGAGGTGCTGCACTTGCGGCACTTGGAGGAGTTCATCTACTCGACCTTGAGGTCGGCTACGTCGGCTTCATCAACAACGCTTGTGCGAGAGCGTAATCCCCGCTTTTCAGTCTACAAGGGTATGTACATCGATCTCCTCCGTTACTCTATATCTGCATAGAGATAGATCTTGGCTATTTAGGTTATCGTTGTTAGAAAAAAAAAATCTGCATACGATCCCCTTCATTGACCTCTCTTGGAAGATATCAACTTGCACAGGGAATGACATCACAATCCTAAGTTTTAATGAAATGGTAACAAAATGGGGCAAATCATGAAAAAGGGAAGACATCGCGTCATTGTTGTTGCTGATTATTTTTATAGTGTTGATAACTTTTATGTTGCAATAAACTATATTAACATCGACTTGACCATCTCTTAAATGAGATATATTTAGAACTGTTTCCGAATTTATCTTTTCTTGGTTATTTCTGTAGGATTTTTTCTGTTGAAACTTATTTTGCATTTAACAAAATTTGTCAGTTCTTGAAAAGATGTCAAAGTGTTTCCTTTGCTGCAGACAAAATCAGAACGAGATGTCGAACCAGTTACTCTATTATATCAATGAACCAATGCAAAGTGATATCATAAGATCAATCAGACGTTTGCATTTTTATTATACTTTTCTCATACCGATCGATGTCTTTAATTTAGATACAACATGTTATAAGTACGAGAAATCAATCCAACTCATTGATCACTAATTCCTGAGAGTTCAAGCTAACTTAATGACATTTAATTGTGCTTGAAACCACTTCGAGTGAATTTTGACGGTATTTATAAATTAACTATTTTGGACAACTGAAACTTGCATATTCATGTCCGAAAAATTGTTAAACAAATTTTACATCTTACCATGGGGAGGGGGAAATTGCCCCCCCCCCCCCCCCCCCCCCCCAACCTCCCATTGCATGTGGATCGATGGTGGTGGCTCGTAGAAAGTTGGGTCAATTTGCTCGCCAAAGCCAAGCAGCTACTTCATTTCTTATCGTCCATCGCGCGCGTGGGTGCATTTAGTTACGAGTGATTATCATCCTACGTACTGCCTTAAGATCGATTTCCTTAGATTACTCAGCTAGCTAGCAGGGATTTATACAGTTTAATATATACTTGGATCTTTCTTCTCGTAGTTTTGACAAGATTATGTGCCTTCACTCCTTAGTGTTTTCAGAGGGTTTTTTTACCTGTCACTTTATCGATCCATGCATGTGTGTCTTGCAGCATCTATGTATTTTTCTTGATTAGCAAATTATTGCTGGTTCTTCGGCCTCAAACCTCTACCTGCTCCTGTTACAGCCGGCTAGGCTTTCACAGACAGATTGCCTGCGGTTGTACATGTAAATGATTAACATCAATCATTTCTTACATCAACCTAACCAAGTGTTCAAGAAGTAGGATGGAGAATTTTCTGTGACCGGTAGCTTTCTTATATCATGGCCTTTTATTGTGTTGTAAGTAAATTTCAACTCTCAAGTAGATGTGGGTGTTCAAGTAGAGTTGCTCTTAGACTTTGCTTTGAGCCTCATCCTCCTCTACAGATGTTTCGAATAGCTCCACCAGTAGCCAAAATTTTCTTTGGGGGGGAGGGCGGCGGCACCCCTACATGTGAATAGCTCCACCAGTGTTGTAACATTGGTTTGTTTCGAATGCAGGTGCTTCCTGATCCTATATTCTCATTTGATATAGGGGACACCGTTAACATTGTTGACAACTACGACAAGTGTGTGGACGCGATCATTTCCATCATGGATAAAGATACGCATGTGAAGTACACCTTCATTTTTCATGGAGAACAAGTGCGTATTCATGTGACACCGGTATCAATGACACACCGGATGGGACGTACGTCATCAAGCTTACAAAATATGGCGTAAATCTTTATCTAGTGGCGATTAAAGCACATGTCTTTTTTTTAAAAAAATTCCACCACATATATTAGGTCAGCAAGCCGCTTCATTAAAACCCTGCCAGTTCCTTTCGATACCCTGGTTAGGGAAAGAGTGCGTCTGAAACTTGCCGCCTTTAAACATCAATAGTTACATCGTTTATGAAGCTACTTAAAAGAAATCTAGGGGGATCATCGTCCCAATTACACTGAATTTTATCTGTATAACCCTTCCTAGCTAACTCATGTGCTATAGTATTAGCTTCTCTCGGAATGTGCTTAAACTCTATTGCACCAATATTAGATGCTAAATCAACAATGTCCGCAAAAATTGCAGCCGAATCACTCCACCAAATGTCCATCCCCGTGCATGCATCGATTGAGCACATGTCTTGGTTTAGAGGATTAATTACGAACGCCGGTGGGAGATATGAGATATCTGACCATAGGCCACCAAAGATAATGAAGAGGTATGGGCCATTGGGCACTAATGGCATGTACACCAACTTGTTACCCGGAGAACACATTGCACATGTAAATTTGGGAATTCATCGACTTCATTGGGCCTTCTACGTTTTGGCTAAATTAAGAGGTGGAATAAAGGATGGTGACGAGAAGCTTGTCCTCACCATTATCACACTCATGTTCTTTGAAGGCCCACGGTTTCCTGACGTGTGTAAGCGTGTGAAGGAATCATTCGCCCAAGAAGGCTTTGAGCCGTTCAACGCTGATATGGGTACCTCTAGTCCAGTATAAGAAACATAAAGTAAGAACAGGTTTTTGACATGTTGAAGCTGTGAGTTGAAGGCTTGCATAATGAGGATAGTGTCGTCCACATATTGTACTATGGGAAAATTCGGGCATGCTTGAGAAAGCAGGGAATTCAGAATAATCTCTTTCTCTTATGCTGAGTTGTTATTTTTAAGATGAGGGTTTAAAAACTTAAAAGCATCACACATGCGTTTCTAATAGCGCTGCCAATGAGAATATCGTTGGTCCGGTTTCAAATAACGCGCGGGAATGCACGTCCTTTTTCTTTTGGAAAAAGTCTAAAACAAACCTTAAACTTATAGACAAAAGCTAAATTGAACCCCCAAACTCTTAATCCCGGAAATTGATACTCTCAACTTGTAAATTCCGGTCTAATTTAAACCCTGGATCTGTTTGGTGCACTCAGAATGGGAAAATCCGGACCGGGATTACGGGCATCTCTCAATGACAGTAGGGCCTACATGTCATATCATCATCTTCCCCAAATCTCTTTCTCTTGCTCCGGTTGACCAGGATAATGGCCTGCTGTCGATTTATCCCAGCCGCGATTCAGAGACCCTCCTTGGCACGCCCGCCTCGCGAAGAGCAGCCAACGTCCCCATCCACGGGCGATGAAGACATCACATGCTCGAGGGTAGGCGCTGGCATCGTGGCGGTAGGAAACCGCGGCACAGCGAAGCTGCTGCTCGTCCCGGCCATGGCAGATGCGAAGGAAGATGGCCTTGACCGCCTGGCTGAGGACGAGGCCGCGGCCGACCAGCAGTGCACGGCTGTCGGACATCGCGTTCCCGTCACCGGTGGACCAGCCCGTGTGCGAGCTCGGCCATGGCGGTCGCGGTGCGTGAGCTCGGCCACGGCACATGCTGGGCGTAATCAAGTGCAAGAAGAAGAGTACAGGAAGCGGAGGTCACCACAAGCTCGCTGGCGAAGCGGTTGTGCTCGGGGATGATGGCGGCGACCAAGAGAGGAGGACGAACGCGTGGTAAACAGGGGAAAGACGACGAACTGCTACAGGGAGATGATTTGGGTACAGAAGATGAACATGACAAGTGGGCCCATGCGGTCAGCGAGACTATCAATTTGAGTTTTTTTATACTACCGTGAAAAACAGTATCAAGGTTTAAATTAGACCGGGATTCATAAGTTGAGAGTGTCAATTTCCGGGATTAAGAGTTTTTTTTTTTTTTGAACAAAGGGTGGCGCCGGGGTCGCCAATTTCATTTCAACTCAAGCACAATATACAGAGTGCAGTACATAGCCTGGTATGTTTAAAGATTGTAAAGCAACATAAACAGGACAAAGGCTACTGCTGTGAGCTGAACAATTGCACCTAAAGATAGGCTCAGAAACATCTGTTTGGAGAGCCTGATGTGCACAGCTATTTGCAACTCCATTGAGTTCTCTTTTGACATGGAATACGGCCGCTTGGAGTTGTGCAGATATCTGGAGAAAGGAGGCTAAGGTATCCCTAATTTCCCACGGCACCTGCTGCTCTAATAGGGATTAAGAGTTTGAGGTTCGATTTAGCTTTTGCATATAAGTTCAAGGTTTGTTTTGGACTTTTTTCTTTTCTTTTTAGATAGAGATATAATAGCCTACAACAAACACAGAACACAGTTTGATTGTTCTCGTTTGATTATGGAATCTTTATCACTCTATAGTCTACATTTGTCTGTTGTTGTCCAAAGCAAAGGGGATGGAAGGAACAAAAAATGGCAAACGACAACTCTAAGGGCTCATTTGGTAACAGAAATCCAGGGGATCCCGGCCTTTTCCCGGGGTGTATTTTCCCCTAGTCCGGAGGTCGGGAACAGAATCCCGGAGTTTTACACTTGGTTCTTCAGATTCCCGGCCGGGATTATTTTCCCTGGGTGTTTCTCCCCCGCAACCAAATGAGCCCTAAAGAGGGCGTTTGGGAATTGAACCACGATTTTTTTTTCTCTAGTGGCAAGTGTACACGTGCACTGTCACGGACACATCCAAACATTCAGGCAAAACGATGAATGGATTCCACACTTCCGATTGGACCGAAGCAGCCAACGTCCGTTTGATCCACTGAATGGAGTGGGGTCATGCGCTGACGTAGGATGACCGATTCGACAGCGACGAGAAGGGGAACGTGGCCACCGACGTCTGCGACTGCGGCTCCCCTCCGCCGGCCCTCTCGAACGACGACGAAGGGAACGAGTGCACAAAGTCGTCGTACCCCACCTCGCCAGAGCACACCGGCGGGGGCGGCGGCGGTGGTGGCGGAGGAGGCACCTCCGCGGCGTCCCCGCCGTCGAGGTACCTCGCCACCTCCCTCATCGTCGGCCGCGCCACCGGCACCGGGTGCGAGCACCAGAGCCCCACCTTCACCGCCGCGGCCGCCTCCTCGGCGTCGAACGCCCCGCCCAGCCTCGCGTCCACCACCTTCTCCGCCTCCCCCGCCGCGTACCGCTCCCACGCCCACTCCGCCAGCACCAGCTCCTCCGGCGCCGCCCGCTGCTCGATCGGCCGCCGCCCGGCCACCACCTCCAGCACCAGCGCCCCGAACGCGAACACGTCCGCCGCCGTCGTCGCCTTCCCCGTCCGCGTCAGCTCCGGCGCCAGGTACCCGAGCGTGCCCACCACCCGCGTCGTGCCCGGGTTCGCCCCGTGCTCGTACAGCTTCGCCAGCCCGAAGTCGCCCAGCCGCCCCGCCATGTCGCCGTCGAGGAGCACGTTGCTGGCCTTCACGTCGCGGTGGAGCACCACGTGCTCCCACTGCTCGTGCAGGTACAGCAGCGCCGACGCCACGTTGCGGAGGATCTTGTACCGGATCTCCCACGTCAGCCGCGCCGCACGAAGGTCGTCGCCGAAGAGATGCATGTCCAGGCTGCCGTTGGGCATGAAGTCGTACACCAGGAGGAGGTCGCCGCGGCGGCGGCACCACCCCTGGAGCTGTACGAGGTTCCGGTGGCGGAGCCGGCCAATGGACGCGATCTCGGCGACGAACTCACGGAGCCCCTGCCGGGAGTCGTGGGAGACGCGCTTCACGGCGACCACGGTGGGCGGCGTGCCGGGGAGCACCCCGCGGTACACCTTGCCGAAGCCGCCGCAGCCGAGGAGCTCGCGGTCGCGGAACCCCCGCGTGGCGCGCTTCAGCTCCGGGTACTTAAACCTGTGCGGGCCGTAGTCCAGCTCCCACGGCTCCACCACGTCACGGTTCTTGTAGCGGTACGCCCCGTAGGCGCCGGCGCAGGCGAGCAGCACGAGCGCCACGAACGCCGAGAACACGGATGCCAGGATCCGCGTCGTCCTGCTCCTCTTGTCCGGCTTGGGACGCGGCAGCGACGGGAGGGACGACAGGTCGAGCGGCGGCGCGGCGCCGCCGCCCAACCTGAAGCTCCATCCCATGAGGTAGTGCGAGCTCGCGAGGAGCCCCGTGGACGCCGAGAAGCCGACGTACATCTGCTCCCGGAATACGCTGGACAGGTCTACGTGGAAGGAGATGAGCGGCGCGGCCGGCTTCTCCGAGGTGGTCGCGATGGAGACGTTGAGGAGCCTCCGTTCGCCGTCGTAGTCGATCCATGCGAGGACGGTGTCGCCGGACTTGAGGTTGACGGGTGCCGCGGATGCGGAGGCGTTGGAGACGAGGCTGTTGAGGTTGACGCCGACGTGGTTGTCGTTGATGTCCCCGAACTCGAAGTCCTGGACCGTGTCGAACTCGACGGCGAAGAGGTGGTTGGTGGCGTTGCCGAGGTCGGCGGCGCTGAGCAGGCCCAGGTACTGGCTGGGCAGCGCGCCCGGGAGGCGTGGGTCGGGCGCGGCCACGAAGGCGAGGCCGTGGCCGCCCAGCCTGGGGTACTCCGGCACGATGGCGAACGCGAACGCCGTGGAGAAGGACACCGCCGCCGCGGTGCCGTTGCTCCTGCCGAGGAGGCGGAGCGGGGACGGGTAGAAGGCGTGGCCCAGGAGCCGGGAGGTCTCGTTCGTTAGACGCATGATTCCGTCGGGCTGGATCTCGGTGACGCCGTTCAGGGTGAGGTTTGGAGCGCCGCCCTTGCCGAAGCCGGCGTAGGTGAATTCTTGGGAGGCGGCGAGGCTGGCGAGGAGGATCGCTGTGGAGACGGGGAGGATGAGCCGGAGATGCATCGCTGTGGAGACAGGGATGGGACTGTGACCATGTGGTTTCTTGTGGTTGGTGGAGGGAGTTAATTAATGGCCAGCTGCAGCGTTGCCGGTTTTGTAGCGAGGAAGAAGAAAGGGAGAGGAGTCACCTAGTCAGCGGGGACTGAGACAATTCGATCAGGATGGCATTCCGGCAGTTAATTTTATCTGCCACTCAGATAATCAATTGCTCGTGGTACTACTAGCGTGTGTTTGGTTCAGGATCATCAAAACAGGAATGGGGTGGGATGGTTCCATGTTTCTATGTGTTTGGTTACGAAGTGAGGGGGATGGTTTCACCCACGTAAGGGAATATTCTCTGTATATGCTGTATCAGATGGCTCCTCCAAAACGGCCGAACCTTTCGGCCCACTTTTTTCTAATAG
Organism: Poa pratensis; assembly: GCA_947311845.1. Lineage (NCBI taxonomy): Eukaryota > Viridiplantae > Streptophyta > Magnoliopsida > Poales > Poaceae > Poa > Poa pratensis. Next base: position 18,952,482 of record CAMZMU010000114.1, on the reverse strand, counting down.
TGTCTCTAACTCTAATCCTTCTCTTTCCCATCCCTAACTATCTCGAAACAGGCTTTCGCCCCGCTTTATAAATAAAGCAACATGCCAAGCAAGTCCAAACACAGTTACAAACACAAGGACGGTACTAAAAAACGCTTGCTGGGGCAGCAGCACAAGTAAGCCCAAGAGTAAGAGGCAAGGGAGGGAGGTGGTGGTGGGGGGGGGGGGGGGGGGGGGGGGGGTGTGTGAGAGAGTTACATCGGGGGAGGTAGAGAAAGAGAGTGAGAACAAAAAGTAAGCCCCTCCGGCGCTAGCTGGAAGTAGTAGCGGAGATGCGCCGAGCGGTCTCTACAAGTCTAGCGATCATGTCATCCAGCTGCCCCCTGTCCCGCTGCCTAGACAACGGGTGCCACAAATCCCCTAACTATTCCCCTCCGCAGAGCCTAGGCCGCCGCTGGTGCTTGTCGTTGCTCCCCCGCCTGAGCTCCATCGCCATAGCCACGCCGCCTGAGCACTGCTGACCCGAGCACCTCGTGCGCCGGCTTCCCTTGGACCACGAGGACGTCGCAGGTGGGGCGAGACATCACCAGGAGCTTGAGGACGCCTGAGCCTCCGAGAGACCTCGCTTATTGAGCTTGCCGACGGCCGCCGCCGCGCCGAGCTTGAGGACGTCGGAGCCGCCGAGGGCCATCGCTTCTTGAGCTCGTCGACGGCCGCCGCCGCCGACGGTCACCGCTCCCTGAGCTCGCCGACGACCGTCGTACCATGAGGTCCTTTGGCGCTGGCGAGTGAAGGCTGCATCACCTGGTTATTAACCGCACTAAGCTAGTTGTTGTTAACCATCCTAAACTACATGCAGGATCTCCTGTCCCTGAAACCAAACAAACACATAACACTGGACCAGTTGTCCCATCCGGTCCACAAACGATGAATGGTTCCATGTCATTCCTAGTAAACCAGGAACCAAACACACGCCTAATCCGGCAGGTGGACTTGACTCATGACTCTTGAGGTCTCGCAATTTCTACGAAATATGGACCAAATTCCAAATTTTCGTTAACTTTGGTAGCCTCAAAATACATACACCAGATTCAAGCTAATTCCGAACAGCTTTAAATCATGTTAAATTGGATAAATTTTAGTGAATTTGGATAGATAGAATTCCAAAAGAATTTCGGAAATTTAGATATTCCGATGAGGTCCAATATTATAGGGCTCTTTTGATTCAAAAGAATTTCTTGAGATTTTTTGAGAATTAGATCTTATGGAAAAAATATGTTGGTTGTTTGATTTGTAGATTGGATCATATAAGTATTTTTCCTAATGAATCATTTGTACGGAAATTTAGAATTCACTCCAACCTCTCTAACACACTCTTGTTCAAATTCATGTGATTTGCTAATTATATAATATTCAAGTGGACATGTCACTCCATTTTTCTCGTTTCTGTGTTTTGAAATTCATGTGAATCAAAGAGGTCCTTAGATTGTGATGCTGGAATGGAGTACCTCCAAGCGTAATGCACCGACGACGAGGCGCAAGATGAGACGGCACGGACGCACACGTTGAAATAGCCCTCATAGGCCGTGGAAATCCTCTTTGTTGCATATAAAACAAATATAGGATATTAAATCAGGTGGAATTTGATAAAATTCAGAGAATTTGGATATATATAATTGCAATAGAATTTTCAAAAATTCGAATATTTCGATGAGGTGCGATATTTTAGGGTTCTTTTGATTCAAATGATTTTCATAAGATTTCTGAAAATTAGATCCTCTAGAAAGTTTTCCTCCACTGGTTGTTATATTTGTAGGATTGGATACTAAAGAAAATTTTGATAAGAAACCATTCCTACTACATTCCATATGAGATATAATATTCACTTCATCCTCTTTTTACAATTCCTTTATTTTTTCTGTGGCATCCAACACTCTCTAGTTCAAATTCTTGTGGTTTGCCAATCTTATAGGATTTAATTGGGCATGCCATTTCAATCCTGTATTTTTCCTGTTTCTTCTTTGATATCCCTATGGATCAAAAAGATCCTAAAATTGTGTTGATATAAGAACCTTGATCATGGAGTACCTCCCTGCGTGATGCATCGACAACGCGGTGCAAGATGATATGGTGGAATGACCCCCATAGATAGAGGAAATGTTACTTGTTGGATATAAAACATATACTCCCTTTGATCCCTAGTAAGTGTTGTTGAATTAGTACAACTTTATAATAAATCGGGGACACTTATTATGGATCACATATAATTGAATTGGAGGGGGTAGGATATTAAAAGGTGATGCAAGCACTAGATCGTCAGAGAAATGAGGTGACGAGTTTCATGGTGCAATTAGTGAGCATGGGGAGGCTTGTGGAGGTTTAGTAAGACAAAGGGTATAACCACTCAATATTTTGACAATAGTTAAATGCTTAGAAATAGTTTTTTTTATCAAACTGTGGACATGAAGTTTTTCAAAAAAAATGTAAGTCATGAATTTTAATGTTTAGATTAAATGTTTCTGGCGTCAAAATAATTAGTTCTCATATACCCGTGAGAAACAACAAAACCTGTAAAGAAATACTACAATCATATACAATGCTAAGTTTTGTGTATCTATTAGTTCAAGTTTTTTGTTAAAATTCAAATCAAATGATAGTTTCAATTTTGTGTCATTTACTAGTTAAGTTTTTTGGTAAAAAATCATCCTTAAATTTAGATCTTCCAGAAAAAAACTACTAGATGCTCATTTGCTCCCAAGGATTCCGCCGACTGGAACAGTAAATAATGCGAAATGAATATCGCAATCTTGAACATCCTATAGGGCCCACTTGGTCAAAAAATTACGCTAGATGGAAAGGCTGAAATGGATCCATAGATCGAACTCAACCTACCTATTTTTTAGGGATCGAACTCCACCTACGTTAATGATGTGTGGATCCCGACAGGTTCAACCTCTTTAGAGAAACATGAGTACTCCGGCCACAGGAAAAGCTAAACAAAGCTCGCCGAAAGTTCTCGGTGTTACCTCACTGCAGAACTAGTAATGGTAATTGTGTATGTTCGTTGGCGCTCTAGTTAATTATGATCTTCTTGTTTTTCTTCCTTATTTTTCTGACGTTGACACTTGCAAAGTTGAAATCGATGCATACCTCGTTCGATTGATATGGTGCATTAGTCAATTGTGGTTGACGACGAAGTCGTAAAGAGACGAGAATAGAATGCGGATTACCACCAACCCGTTGCTAAGCGATTTGTAGTCTTGTAGTAGTAGCAGCTTCTCTCGCTGTGTTTTCATTTTCTTTAAGAAAAATGCAGGAGCACTATCATCAAATAAAGAGGAGAAAGTCGTGCTTGCAATCAACGAGGGAGCCCAAAGTCAGAGTGGCATTGGACAAAGGAGTGAGCACCGTTCTAGTAGCCCAAAACTGAAGTCCAAACCTCCTAGCTGAAAGGATATCTTAAAATTAGATGCGCACGTTGACTGCTAATGTGGCCAACCCGCTTTCCAGATTTCCGTACGAGAATCCGATTGTGGAGGGCCCAACCATGTACTCCATCCGGTTATGCATGTTAGGTTTGTCTTAAATCAACCGTTTCAAGTTTAACCAAGTTTAGAGGAAATAACACCAACATTCGTAATAACAAATCGGTACGAATGTTGCCATATGTTCCTATGAATTTGGTCAAATTTTAGAAAAAATGACTAAAAATAATTCTAATGTGCGAAGTAAAAGGACCGGATCATTTAGGTCACCTCTCGGCTTCCAAACCTTTAACCTTTTTAACCTCATACTGGTGGACACACTTTGAAGATTCAAACAGATTGAAAACAATGCAGGGTTTCCTTCATATACTTGTGAGCTGCAAAAGAAAAGGTAGATATATGTTCTCTCCAAAATTACGGCTATTCATACCGTGTAAGAACAAATGCATTTCGGTATTCTATAGACACAATTTACTAGCCAGATAACATTTATAGGTATTCATCGAGAGAAAATCAGGCGTCAAGAACTTATAGCAGCGGCAGACCTGCAGGGTATGAATGGTGGGCCACATAGGACGTACAGAAAAAATTAGGACATGGCTAATCATGCAATCCACATTCACGATCCATAAAAAATGATTTCTCGGCTCGATCCAATGACACCACTCACCTCGTCGTCTCGATCGATCTGAAATCTATACTTTTTATAAGATAAAACCCCACTACTATGCATTAAATTAGTCTACATCTACATACAAGGTGTCCACATCATCCATTATTTGAGCCATTCATTTATCATGTCATCCCATATTTATTAATAAAAATCTATTCATACATACAATCTATTCACATTATTAATTATTTTAGCCATGCAATTTTCACATAATCATTTTTAGCGATTAATTATACGATATTTCATGGTGTTTAAATTTAGATTCTCGACTATTATTGTGGCAAATCAAGTCCTTCATATTCCGGGAAAAAGTTCCACTCGATGCTTCAAATGTCTTTTTTTTTCATAATACAATTTTTCTTAAAAAAATACACGCTGCAACGCGCGGGTATCTTTTCTAGTAGTTGAAAAATAAATTTGTTTTCTTTAGGATGTGTTCGTCTTTTTGCGGCCGTGTGCGTCCGTGATCCTCGTACCAAACATTGGTTCGTCGGAGCCGACGGTTTTTCCTGCTCCCAATGGAATCTGGCAAAAAATTCTTTGATGAAACCAAATTGAGCTGCATGGAGCACGCTGTGGATGGCTTCTAGTAGTAGCATAGTAACTTGCAAGAGCCCCCCTCTCAAAAAAAAAAAAAAAACTTGCAAGAGCGATGCCCCTGCGAGTCAACGAAAGGGGCTGACCCGGTCAACAAAACCGTCTCCAACCTCTGGGCCCACGCCCATCGTGCCCTGCCCGTCACATGCAACAAAATTTAAGAGTCTCTCAACCACTCGATGGCTCGATCGTGCATGCATATGCCAATGTGTGTCTATCGTGTGGTGCCGATCCTACTGGCTGGCAGGCTGGCAGCTGGTCGCGCGTTTTCTCGTTGACTCGGACTTTGGCTCGTGAGACGAGTCGGATTGGAATGTCGGCGACGGCGACCCAAATGCAAGACGCATCGACTCGCCGGGATTATGTTTAGTACTCCCTCCCTTTCTAAATACTCCCTCCGTCCTCCGTCCAAAAATAAGTGATATCTCCACTTTTGAGCAAACTTGAGACACTTATTTTTGAACGGAGGAAGTATAATTTTAGGTATATAAAATATGGTCTAAATACGGAGTGAAATGGGTGGACATACACTAAAAAGTGTTTAGATACAGTGATCGTGGAAAATGCTAAAACATGTTATATTTAGAAACGGAAAGAGTACTAATTTATTTTTGAAAATTGGTGGGGATTATCTCGGTCAAAGTTCGCACATATTTTCAAAATGTTGGTTGGTTATAGTGTATCTGATCGGTTTTATCTCCACCTTTCCCTAGAATCGCCCAAAATATAGTGTATTTTCTTCAATACCCAATACGCTACCCCTCCCTAGTGGAGAGGGAGTAATGGACATTTAAAATGTGTTACACTTCTTAAAATGTCTATCACTTCAGGCCTTGTTTGGTACTAGGCTTTTTTAGTGGGGAGATTGGGTGAAGCTTGAGAAAACATTGCTATATTTTTCCTTCTGTAAGACTAAGTAACGGGTAGGGTGATATAAATCTCCGATCGCCACACACAATCATTTTAATGTGTCACTCGTGTGTGCCTAGCAAAACCATGCACGAGCGAACCTAGCTTTCACTTGCATCATTATGGGGACAATGCATTGCTTTGAATAACTTCTCAATCTCAGTTAACCTCTCCAGTGAGCCCCCTTAAGAGTCGTTCGAGAGAATCCCTCCTGCCAGGCCCAAACCCAGATCTGCTCCACCGGCATCATTGGCCGGAGTCGAGGTGGGGAGACGGAGCATGATACTTTCTTGTATATACTAGATGTAGGTTTTTTTGTTCCGTTAGGGAGTCTGGTGTGATGCTGGTGTTCAGCCTACGTGAATGAGCGGCGTCTGGTGGCTAGCAGCGGCGATCTTGCTGCGGGTGGAGGTGTGGTACATGCCTTCTGCTGCTGGAGGGATCTCCAAGGCACTTCTCCGAATAATCTCGTTGTTCGTGGTGGCGTATGTGCGATGCGACTTCCATCCCTTCTCTCTCGAGTCGTCGTGATGAAGAATCGAGAAGGAAGTTTGGTGTGGTGGCATTAGAATTTGGGTTGGGGTGTGGAAAGGAAGATCTGCGCTATCTCCTCTAAGCTCAATCTTACTGGCCCTGGGTGCAAAGTGACGCAGCCCGCATGATCTTCTCTGTGGCTATTGATGGGCGGTTTTTGCCACGCCGGTGACCGTCCTGGCCAAAGGGCGGCCTCTGGTGGCAATGGTCTAGACCAGCCACCTTCTGCAAACTCCTCGCATCATGCCAAAGTGGAAGCCCTTCTACTTGGAAGCCAAGGCTGCGTAACTTGGCAGCCTCACTGGCCCAAGTGGCCTCGTCCCTGACGATGACGAGGTAGTTCCCTACCAAATCGAAGGACTTGATCGTGTTTTCGATTCTAGACTTGAGGTCCTTCCTACAATTGTCCAGGGACTTATGTGTAATTCAGTTTATATTTTGGGTCATGATGTAAGCTGTTGTGTATCTCTATCTCTATAATGCAGTGACAGTGTCCCTTCGGGACCCTTCTATGTTCAAAAAGAAAACTTGTATCCTTATGGCCATGGACCTCTCCTTCTAGTTCTCGCTGAACACGAATCTAGCTCGTTGTAGCCCTAGTCATTGGATGTATTGAGCATCAAAGTATCTGTCATCCTCTCTTAGCCTAGTGGTGTGGAGGACTCAGTTTTTGGCTATAGTTCGAACTCCACATCATCCATGGCAAAGAGATCTTTAATGTTCAACCAAGGCAGAGGATGAGAAGAAGTGGCGGATTAGAAGGGAATAGTCGGTAGAGGAGAATGGGTAGAGCTCATATAGTAGATCATGGTGTAGCCATTTGATTCTACTACGCGCTTCTATTCTTGTAGAGAGTGTTGGGCTCCAAGTGTAGAGATTTGTAGGACAGTAGCAATTTTCCCTTAAGTGAGTACCCCCAAGGTTTATCGATCTCAGGGAGGTAGAGGTCAAAGGTATCCCTCTCAAGCAACCCTGCAATTAAAATATAAGAAGTCTCTTGTGTCCCCAACACACCTAATACAATTGTCAGTTGTATAGGTGCACTAGTTCAGCGAAGAGATAGTAAGATGCAAGTGATATGGATGGTAACAAGTGGTATTTGTAATATGTAATAAAAATGGCAGCAAGCAAACATGTAACAAAAATGACTAGAAATGGTGTTCCGATGATTGGAAACAAGGCCTAGGGATCATACTTTCGCTAGTGGTCTCTCTCAACATGTTAGCACAACTGAACGCAAGCAAGTGCTACTCGGAACTATTCTTCTTCTTGATAAAACAAGAGTACTATGCGTAGGGGTACAAAAGCACACCTCAAAGTTTGAGTAAACAAACACCACAATTCCACAAAGAATTATCCATGGTAAATATCACTCTAATCTATTATCCAAAGAGTCACACACGCCACCCACACTGTCACCAAGGCTTTGTGTTGTCAACAATGACTCCGGAAATTATACTAGATAAATCAATTGAGTAGCATAAACATTACATAAGAATTCAGCGACATTAACAATGCTCACGATCACATAAAGATCACACCATGGGAGAGAGAAATAACCACATAGCTACAAGTAGAGCCCTCATCCCCGATGAAGAACTAAGGCAGCAACGGCGATGAAGATGACTCCGGGGGCAATTCCCCGTCCCGGCAGGGTGCCGAAACAGGAACTTCTGTCCTCCGAATTAGGGTTTTTGGTGGCGGCAGAGCTCAGACGCGTTTATGGAGAAATCCTTTGGGGGGTCCTCATTTTTAGGTCAGGAGGGATTTTATGGGCGAAGAGGCGGCGCGAGGCGATGTTCGGGTGGAGGAGGCGACCTTGGGGCACGGGTCCACCCTAGGCCACGCCCCTAGGCCGTGTGCTCCCATGGTGGGTCCCCTCCGAGCTGATTTTCGGGCTCCGTGGCTTATTTGTGCTGGAAATAATTCACGTAAATTTTCATCCAATTCCGAGCACTTTCATTTTTGGGCCTTTTCTGTAATGCATAGACAAAACAGACAGAAACTGGCACTGGGCATTAGGTTAATAGGTTAGTCCAATAAATATCATAAAATGATATAAAACTATAGTAGAAACATGTGACATTTGGTATAAAACAAGCATGGAACATAAAAAATTATAGATACGTTGGAGATGTATCACCATTCTAGGAGGAAAGATAAGAGGAGATAAAAGAGAAGAGAGTCACATGGTCAACAATGGAACACCGGGCGACCTCACCTCGCCAATGAATCGGTTAGATGAATATGATTGTTTTTTTTTTGCTCCGATCCTTCTTTTTGATTTAATGTATTTTCATAGTAATGTGAAGGATTGAAATTCTAAGAAATGTTCCCACTGTTTGTTTTCAATTTGTACCACTGAATACCATATGGGCCAAGGATTCGATTGCACTAAATTTTATAGTAAAAATTAATTCACTCAAACTGTTTGAAAATAATTATCTTTTATTATGGATGGTACAATCAAACAAATGTTAGTGCAAACACAAGAATTCGAGTGGACATGGCATTGCAATCCAGCTTTATTTATACGGTTAATCTACTTAGGAGAGTGTCCTACCAGCAACATTCGTATGGCACGTGAAAAATTAGGACTCGGTCCTATAAGGGAAACGGGACCAATGTATGCATGCAAGGAATCTTTCCGCAACCAAGAATTAAAAATAAATAATCTATTTAACTGTTAATCCAATTGACGATATGTTTTCACTGTTGGCTTTGTCTTAACGAGTACTTTAAAACAAAACAAGATCTCATTTTAATATGTTTTGACGAACTTTTTTCTTCTATCGTTAGTTACCAGGTTATAATAATGTAGGTACCAAATTACTAGTTAACAGTTACCACCCAAATAACACATAGTTAACAGGTATTTTTTACATATTTTGTTTTCTCATAGCCATGATCTACACTTTCACAGAGTGAATTTATGATCCACTCTAAACTCGTAAAATATGGAATTACCGTCGTGAAAGGATTACATTATGGGTAGAGAAGTTCAAAAAACTAGGAATTTTAATCTGGTAACCAACTTGATAACCTGGTGACTAAGTGACTATAATCTGGCAACTAGGATCGGGAAAAATTGTCAGAACATATCAAGATGGGATCTAGTTTTAAAGATCTCCTCGTGATGGGAATTTTAATTTACGGTTTGTGAGATAAAACATTTTAAAGTTTGAAACCAAAAAGAATCTATGTGTCTGCATGGGATGAAAACGGAGCGGATACGGACGGAACTGGGTGGTGCCACATTTGTTTTCATATTTTTTCGGAAGTGGAAACGAATACAGAAACCCTGGAAACAAATACAGAAACACATATTGTCGGAAAGAGATACAATCCGAATACGGCACTGAAGAAGCTTCTCCAGTTCGCGAAAAGAAAGAAAGAGAGGCAGCGGCCTAGGGTTTCAACCCTACCCGTCGCCGTCGGTGCCATCTGCATCTTCATCGTCGCCCTCGTCTAAGAATTGACGGGTCCTCGCCTCCTCTAGTTGCCGCTCTGGCACTAGGAGGGGTGGAGACCTCGGACCTGCGCAGGGCGCTATACAATGGTCCTTAATGTTAGAGATTGGTTTTGGTTGTTATCTTGTTCGTCAATGGAGATGGCATCGTCTGCAATAAGTGATCTTCCGCGCTTCATTCGACGACGAGATCTTCTTCCCGACGTCAATGGTGGCTTTGGAAGATTAAGTTTGTCTAGGTATTGTTCTTCAGATCTTGCTTCGCCAGATCAATCTTGGAGTGTTTCTCATGGTTGCCGCGAGGAGGATTGTCCTCGCAATATCTATCCCGGCTACTATGTCTTCGGCAATGGTGATTCGTTCTCTCGGCTCCCAACGACGTCGACAAAGTGGTTCGGTTATTTGTCCCTGGAATATCAGTGGTGGTGCTCTTGCCGATGTTGCTTGATTAATTTAATGGATGCGTGCGTGCACAAAGCCTTCGCATTGCGGCTCAAATTTAAAAGGGGAGAACCTTCGTTGGTATTCACAGGTCTGTGGTTTGGTGTATTCGGCGTTGTTCTACGGCTGCCTTCAGAAAAGTATAAGATTGTGTCATGGAAGAAGAAAGGGCTTGAAGATCTCATAGATTTGCTCATCTCTTTTAGTTTTGTTTTTCTAATTGATGTAATCGTGTACTCTTTGCTGGTTTAATATATATGGTAAAATTCAAAAAAAAAAAGCAGGAAAACTCATACAAACCAACAAACTTATGAAATTAATAAGATGAAATAAATTAAAGTATAATATAATGTTTATAAGTTATCAACTTTGGCAAAACAAATACCTAATATCGTCCCGAACATTAGTGCAACACTAAAATGCAGAACCGGGAATGCCTCCAGAAGAAGATAATATGCAAGTAGGTAGGGTCTAAACATGGTCACTTCATTTTTTTTTTTGAGATCTTGGGTTGTGTCTCAGTGTTCCCACTAAAATTGTTAGGCCTCCGTATTACTGGAAACAGAATCTCCGTTTACGTTGTCGTTCCGCCGGAATACGTTGTTCCGTTTTCGTTTCCACATAAAAGTTTTCGTTTCCGTTCTGCAAAACTCCGTTTCCACGGAAAAGTCGGAAAGTTTTCGCTCCGTTTTCATCCCTAGGCATGCATGCATGTCTAAGTCCACGAACGCTAGCCTAGGCACGTGCCCTTATTATCACGGTCATTATTTATATTGTGTCTTTTTTAAACCATGCCAGACAAAGAGGCTCTACCATCAAACAAAAAAAAATTGTATTCCTATGTTTTTTTTCTTTTTTACCCATGAACCCATTTGATCCAAAGAGGCCCGAGATGGCGTCTCGGATCACGTTGGAGGGTTGAGCTAGCAGCTCAGTGCCTTTCGGCCTAACGGGTGCTGTCTTTTTTTTCCTGGAAGCTGATAACTGTTACCTCTGTTTTAGACGTTAATTAACTAACACGCCATGAGTTCCTCTGCCTGGGCAGCAGCATTACAGATTAGCGTGGCTACGAACTGGGCTGTAGTAGTCTGTAGAAGCAGCAAACGCTTGGATAAGCTGCCTGACAGATTAGCGTGACTACGAACTGGGTCATAGAAGCAGCAAACCTCACGTGGACATGTTGGACCAACTGGTGACATCGCTGAGTAGAGGAAACGAAATGGAGTTTTCGTACATAATACTACTAATGGCTAGATTGCCTTGCAAAGAAAAAAAAATATTCTCAAAACTACAAAACAGCACCAAATATTCAATGAATTCTACCTAAGCTCTCTCGAGTCCAGATTCTCTGCACATACACAAACCATCTAAAAAGAGCACATACATGGACACTAGTGCAGTGTAGTTCAGATAATGGGGATGCCCAGCTCAGATTCGTTACACAGCTGAAAATAGGCCAAAAGAATGGATGATATTGTACAATGCAGTTACAACCTCAACTGGGGAGCACTAATCGACACACTCCAGTTACAAGAACCAATACTAACTCATCGACAATCACGGCAGGGAGCTCGTTTAGCCAGACCGAGATAGAAAACAATCAAATCAACCAAGTACATCCATCCATGTTGTTGCGAGGAGGGGGTTGGTCAGGAAAATTGTGTCAGTTTTTGTACAGAAACATCTCCTCTCCATCTTTCTAGCTACACAAAGGAGGAGCATCATGCTTTAGAGGATGTCTCCAAAATCAGCTCCTTGCGAGAAAGGCTCGCTTCATTCCGGGGAATGTCGGGACAAGCAGGAACTACAAACCTATCAATGTCTGGGGATCCCAAAGCTGATGCTGACAGGAGAGACTGGGTGCAGGCTACCAAGGTTGATGTTCCAGTAAAAGGTTGCATCATTGGATGCCTGGCCTGCACAAATCACCAAAGATATAGTCAGAAATTACCAACTTATTTCACATAGCAGTTTCATATATTCCTATAGTCAGCAAATGTGAATAATTCCAACTAGGACTCTTGTTTGTGTGTCTGGTCCATTATTGGACTTGTTCTGTTTGGTGTTTTCTACTATATTATTTAATCACACAGAAGTGTTAAGTAATACCAGCTGCTATACGTCTCTCTGCTTTAGCTGTGTACCCAATAGTTTTACAATCGATATATGAATTCTGAAAAGAAAAAAAAGGCTAGCTAGTTTCTAGCTAACAGCACTGCACTTCTGTACATACCATAATTCTCCATGCAATTCACAAACTCAGCATCAAAGCGGAAATGTTTAACACCGACAGACCCACGAATACATACATAGAAGCGCGTCTGGCAATTATATACTGATGAAACACCACTTGTGGCATAAAAAGGACATGCTAGATTGCTTAGTTTTTAGTACAAGCAGCAACAGCGCTCAGCTGCAAACAGGGTGTAGTGGTATCCTGCACATGTAGTATAGTTATAGCACTAAAGGTAGGGATTTACCATGTTTTACCTAACTACCTACTAATAATTCTAAAGTGCTACCTACGAATATAATTCTAAGTGCTACCTACGAATATAATTTTTTACTAGCCTACCGAGTTTTTAGTACAGGCAACATCATCACTCGCAAACAGCCCTGCAGTGGTACCCTGCTACATGTAGAACTGAAGGTACAAATTAACCATATCTTTACCAGCCAGCTAAGAATAATTGCAAATGCTAACTGAGAATGGACCTACTCTATCGAATGCTACCATTGCTGTTTACTGTTCTATTGAAGTTTGAGTTGCAGAACAAGTGTGATCATTTGGATAATGATCACAAAGAGGTAAGAGCAGTAGGAACATATACACACCAATTCTCCTGTGTGTATCACGCCACTTCCTATATTCTAACGAACCAAATTACCACCAAAACACAATCATGCAGTGTTTCTGATGGCGGTCATGATAGAATTTTCCTTCTCTTCATCGCTAGCATATCTCTAACTTCGGAGTGGTTTAACCAATCAAAGTACTATCATTTTCAGTTTAAACCAACAAAAACATCTCCTAGTAGTAAGAAAGAGACTAATCAGGATAATCATTAGTATCATTCAATAGGTACATATCGCATATCTAAGCCACCAACATGCTCGTCCCTCTTCATCAAATAAAAATTATTTACTACCTCTTCAGATGCCACATAACAATAACAGGATGGCAGGAAATCCTTGATGTTGCTCAAAATTTCATCTCATTGACCAAGTGTGTAGAACAAAGGGGGAAGTTTACATAGATTATGTACTACAATGGTGCATGCGCAGCTTACTCCAGGATGGCAGGAAATCCTTGATGTTGCTCAAAAGTTCATCTCATTGATACAAATTTGTTAAGCATGTGCAAAACATGGGAAGCCCTACCTGAAAGGTGGTTCTGACACATCCGTAACACAACAAACGCGCAGTCTCAAGTGTCTACCACATCATATGCAAAGTGTCTAGAACAAAGGGAGAAGTCTACATAGATTACTTACTACAATGGTGCATCTGTAGCCTACTACTGAGTGACTAATCAATATGAACACTACATTGCCTAGATAGGACTCTTTAATCATTGAGAACTTGCCTGTGGCAAGATGGTTAGGTGGGTGGTTGTACCCCAGCCCACCAGAGTTCAAACCCCAGGTTTGACGCTGGTGTTTCTCATTTAAGGCGGAATATTCTTCAGTGGGAGGCGACGTTCCCGTCGACAGCGAGGCGCCCGTGGTGACTTCGTCAATCTCAAGACTCGACCCGCCGACTCAGTCTCTCGGAGGTGCTCATAGGGGTAGGGTGTGCGTGCGTGCGTTCATAGGGGTGAGTGTGTGCGCGTGTATATGAGCGCTTGCGTTGTACTGTGTTTCGCAAAAAAAAAAAAAAAAAAAGGACTCTTTAATCATTTGTCTGTCCAGTGTTGTTCTTATTACAGACTGATACTATGTGCCCAACTTAATTCATTTACTTCCATTTTAAAGTGGAAGTCCAAAGGAACTAATAGCCATCACAAATTATCACAGGTGAAACAATTCAACATACCTCAAGATTTTTGCTAATTGAAGATCCACCATAAACTGAAATGATCATAGATCCCCTACTCCCCCACATTCCAGCTCGCCATAATGCAACTGCATTCTTCCGCCAATATCAAAGCTGGGGAAGTTCCTGTGGGTTCTCCATTGATGCCCTCAATATCATCCCAGCCCTCCGCTTCTTGTCATCCTTTGATTCCTCCCTCAAAAAAGACGGATCCTCCCTGAGATCCATAGGTTGTGAATTCAGTGCCGCTGCCAGCGGCTTCTTGACCACTCCAATCTTTAGGTGCACAGGTGCCCTCTCCTTTGGAAGAATGCTCTTTGGTTCTTATTCTGGTCCCAACCTGTCCCAGCATCAATCTCCATCGCATCTGCTCCCTGAATTGCCGGCGCAAACGCCTCAAGAATAGAAAGTTTATTATTTCGCTCTGGTGGCAGCATGTCAACCTCTGACACGTCCTTCTCCCCGTGCGGCAAAGCGGGCTCCAGAAACGGATTCCTCTTGCCGCTCCCAGCAGGTTGTTGTTGTGTCTCCTTCCCTTTTGCTGTATAGTATCCTCAGAAGAAACCGCTGGCCTAAACCCATCCGCACCCGCAAGGGCCAGCCGTTGCTGCAAGCTGAGCAGCGACTTCTCGGCCTTCCTGCGCTGCCGCACCTGCTCCACCATGTCCACCCTGTCCTTGGCCGCCTGCTCGCTCCACACCTCTGTTCTTATATATGTATGTGGATCCGGGAAGACCGGCAGCCACTCGGGCACATGCCGCATCCCAGTCTCCCTCCCAGCCACCGCGAAGCTCGGCGCAGGCTGCGGGGCGCAGGGCACGGGGAACCTGGGCAGGGGGCGCGTGAAGGGCACCTCGTCCTTGGAGTCGACGAAGGCCATGAGGTCCCTGACGACGCCGGACCCAACGAGGCAGCGGCCCGAGGTGCCGGCGCCAGAAAAGCCGTCGAAGTCGGTGCCGATCTCCTCGAGGGACTGGATGATGTCGTACTCGTTGGCGAGGGTGCGGCCGGCGAGGTTGGCATGGAACGCCGCGGCCCTGCCGAGGTGGGCCACGTAGCGGAGCAGGACGTCGACGAGCGCGTCGACGGCGGAGCGGTGCGTGCAGTCGAAGCCCGCCGCCTCCAGCGCCTGCGCCACCGCCGCCCGCGCCATGGCCCGCCCGAACTCGTCCCCGTTGCCGCTGCTGCTGCCCCCGCGGCCACTCATACTACTTCGCCCGCTTCTTTTCTCCGACGGGTTCCTGACAGGTCATACCGTCGAGCACGTTGCGGGCGTGGTGGCGGTCCCAGATCCGGAGCTAGGGTTAGATCTCTGCGATGGCCAAGCCGTCCGCGCCACCATCCAGCGCGAGTAGACGCAGCCGCGAGCCAAGAATCGCGCGCCCAGCCGACCGACCGGCCGCCGGCCTCGAGCTCGAGGACCCCCCGGCGGGATTCGAATTTGGTCGGTGCGGTGGAATCGAATCCGCGCGGTGGCGGGGAGCGGGGATTGGGCGGGAAATCTCGAGGAGGGGTCGGGTTTGGTGGGGGTTTGGGAGGAGGAGACCGTTGGGGATTTAGGGTTTGGGTGGGCTCTGATCCGAGAGCACGCGAGGCGATGGAGACGAAGAAGGCTTTGGGGAGAAGGGACGAGCGAGGGTCCTCTTGACTTTATAGAGGAGGGCGTGAGGATCCCTGGGTGCACGAGCCGGGTGCGCGGAGCGGACACGCCTCCACATGTCGGCGGACGGTTGGTTCTCCTTGTCCGTCCTGGACTCTTTCCAGCGTGGACGCCGTGTTCCCCACGGGGTCCTCTGCCTGCCTATGGGTCTTCACAAAGCAAAGGCGGCCCAGCTGGCCCGGTTATACAAGTGAAAAATACCAACGAGGACGCTACAGAAACAACTTTCATCTGTCCTCTTGTAATTCTCAAAAAAAAAAAAAAACATGTTCTCTTGTTTACCCATGGTTCAATGAATGACGGTATGAAAAAGAAACAAAATTTTCATGGGTGATACAGATGGCATGCTTCATGCCGACTACAAGCCGCATCGGGTGAACTGACCAGCGAAACCCAACCATGGCCATCGCATGTCGCGGCGAGCATGTGGATCAATCGGTGTCCTCTGTTTGCGATGATGGGGGCGCTCCGTCAGTGGTTACGCGTGTGAACCTCCACGCTTCCCGTCGACGCCTGGTTCGCGGCTCGGTTGCTGCCGAAGTTCTTGCGGTTCGATTCCCTTGCTATTCTCGAACCAAACTGCGTAGAACATCAGATGGAATGGAAGTGAGCACGCATACATAAGTTTCCAGCACAAGAGTGCTCACGTATCGCATGTGAGAACAACTGGAACGCAGCTGAGCAAGATTACAATGCAACAGTTGGTATAATCATGTTTTTAAGAATAAACAGGTCCATAAAAAGTTTTAAGCAGTGGCATTGGGCCCTGAATTCACACAAATAAACCAGCCATTGAAGAAACTTGCTCTCTTGTTACCTAGTAGTACAATCTAAGTAGTGTCATTTTCACCACACAGTGCTACAATTATTCTATTGAAGGGAGCAGATGCTTATAAATATGTACCTGGATTGCTCGCTTTGGTAGTAAAGCAGCTTCTCGTAGGCCCAGCAGCTTTGCAACCTTCAACATTGGTACAGATACTGAATCAGCGAATGGGGGCAGAAATAATAATTTAATGTATCGACTCCCATGCAGAGTTCAGACAAACAAAATGCAAAACCTCTCTCAGAATCTTCTTGTCACCCTTCCCCACAGGTTCATCAAGATTAGCGATCTCCCACAGTGGAATTTCCAACAAAGTTTGTATCACATTCTCATCAAGAAATGGAAAACGAGCCTGCATTGTGAACATAGGTGCACGTCAGCCGCTAAAAGCCTAAATCCAAAGCTGACCTGTAGAATGCTGATCACTCTGATTCATAAAGCATGACAAAGATTTACCTCCTTGCCATGGTCAGAAATGCACCTATCATCTCTTCCCATGTTTCTTTTCCAAATTCTTTGCACATCTAGTTTCATTTCCTCATCCAGTGAAACCCATCTAAAGAGGTGTACAAAAAAGAATTAGTAATATAATTCTTGCAATGTCTATGCAAAAACATTTCAAACGGTATTCATTATTTAACATGCAGTAGATCAAATCGATGCATACATACCCTCCAAGTCTATATTTAGTTCGATGTCTACCATAACCAGCACACTGCTCGTCAGCTCCAGAACCGACTAAAAGGACTCTAGATGTTGACTTGTACTTGTAGCGGTGACCATCTTGCTCATTGACCCAACCATCCCCGCCAGCAGCTAACCATAGGGCTATACCAATGTTCAAATCCTGTGCAAAAGATCCAGCATTTTAACTCTAATGAATTTACCAGGAGCACAAGAGTAAAAGATAACAAACAGCCATATTTTCAAATTGAACAGGTATGTGTGGATGTCCGAAACTAAATAGATATGAGGGTGTTTGGTTAGGCTTTTTACTTGGCTTTTGGCTTAGCCAAAGCCAAAAGCCAAGTAAAAAGCCTAACCAAACACCCTCTCAGAGTCGCAATGCTAAATTTATCTCTATTATCCAGTAGGTAGTGCAAGCACATGAAGACGATTATGTCATATGATGCAACTATGGTGAACTGTGGTCTCAAGGATGCTGAAGGGTGTTCAGAATTCTACTCTCACCAGCCCACCACTAATCTTACTGTAGCCTCTTAAAACATAATCTCCCACAGAACCCTTAGGAAGACGCCACCACCATAATTGAACACAGGGTATTTTGTGAGTAAATAAACTTGGTTAGAAGGGATAGGGAATTGGGGGTTGGTAGTTGATGGGCATGCGCATGTAAGCAGGATGAGTACTGGGAGTTTGAAGGTCCAACTTCCACCAATACAAATCAGTGAAGGGGGTGGGAATTGGATGTGCATCATTGTACAGAGGAAGATCCATAAATACAAGTGTTTCATCATAAATTAGGATCTCTTAAAGCTACAAATCGAATTCCTCACCCAGTTTCCCTTCTCTTGCAAAACAAGGGATGGTGACTAAAAGCAAATTCCCATGTCAAATCCTACCTTAAACTTCCTCCTCTAAAGTCCCACCCTTTCACCCAATTATTAACAAACGAGAACAGTCCATTATACCAGTGCTAAAATCTGCCTATTATTATTTGTCGATTATAAAAACGGACTTGACATATTATTTTTGTTTTGCATTATCATATGCAAAAAGATGCATGATTCGAAGTTTGCAACACCATTTGAAAATCCAAATCCACGAGGATCAAAAGAACAGCTGCATGGAACAAGTTTAAGATCGCTTGTATGTTCTTCGGCCTTCAGCATTGTAAACCAACGAAACTAACCTAACAAAGCATTAATGGGATTGAGGAAGATACACACCATATAGGTATTTGAAGGGTGTATCAGTGACATCACGTGTTCACTTTCCCCTTTCAAGTTGGCCAAATCAGTGTCAATCTCAACAAGACGCCATCTGCAAATAAGAAATTGATATGAAGATCATATGGAACACTTCATTTAGTATTACTATTAGTCTATTACTGACACACTCTGGACATGGGATAGACCAATTCATGGCATTATGTTTGCTAGCATGGTAAAAAAAATGCAGGACGAAAGAAGACAATGAAGAAGTGAACAATGCATACACAAGGATAACATAATCAATCACTCCACTTAAAGCAACACAACATTTAAAGCTAACATGAGAACCAAAATGCCTTGTAATCTCCCACTCATCTATTTATGTGCATGCTTTAGCGAAGTCTCCAACCCCATAAATATTAGTTAATGGAACATGAATGAGTAACTTAGTACAAGAGTGAAATAATGCAGGACACAGATGACAGATATGTTCATTAAAGCATAATGATCATCTGCTGGGTGGAAGGCTTGCAACGGAAATATCATAAGTTCATCATGTATGAAGAATTCATTAGGCTATAACACGAAAGCCCGAAACTGAGTCCAGATTTCATTTTGCACAGAAAAATGATGGATGTACATGTCTGTCTATTGATATCTGCGAACCAGCACCAGATACAAGCAATTAAGGCAAAGAAAATGGAATGTTCAGAACAAATCACCTCCGCAGAGGGGAGATTCTCTGAAGCTCCTTCAGTCCTGCTAGTGAAGTAATCCTATCTGGAGCAAGCTGCCCGTCAAAACTGACATTTAACAAATCAATTGTCCCTGCTCAAAACTCTTTGTTAGTTTCCTCAAAAGACAAAATTTGTGGAGTACCCTGAAGCAGCTAACTTCATCGCAAATATGTTAACAAAAAGATAATGATGAATTAAATGTAGCAAAAGCAACACAGTTGAACATACATTTGGAATCAAGGCACTGGTCTAATAATGCTGCAAGTATCATGGAATCCAAGCCACCAGAAAAAAGGACTGCTATCGGGGCCAACTCCTCGTCCTTGAATGGATTCGGATCACCCTGTCCACATGTAAGGACTCCGTAAAGTTAGCCTGATAGACTAGCTAACAAGACATGCAACATGAAGAAAGGTAGAGGCCTTTTCCGTAGCAGAAGAGAAGATAGAAGTATAGAGCCATTTTGATGAAGAAAGTCTCGAATCATTATTAGGCTGGTGGAGTTGTAAAAAAAACAATATTACAAAGGGCAGAATTTAGAACTTGAGAGTTGTTACACACCTGATACAGTCTGTTCACAATAGTTCGCAGCATTACAGATTCCCTTAGTGCAATCAGTACTCTCTGTGCTGAGACATGATAAACAAGTGTCAGCATTAGCAACTTCATAAAGTTAAATCATTTCGGTTAATTACTTCATTCCGGGTTTATAAGGCCATCACTCATTTTGAGGTCATCAATTTGACCAATGAGATATAAGTTATATGCCACACAAAAATACCATTAGAAGCTTGTTTCGAATAGTCCAGTTTGCTGTAGGTAAACAAAAATCTGATGGGAGATCTCTTTTCTCAGGTCCATTACCTGTACTGTCTTCAGCTTCTCTTGAGTTACTGAAACTTGGAGATAAGTGATGGTTGCCTTTGTCAATAGAACTCTTGCCCGAAATCAAGCCATCCATAATAGGAACTGTCGATTTTCTCTCCCATCGTATTAATGTGTGCAAAGAAGAATCTGTCCAATCGTGTGTTCTAACTTCGACGACACATCCTTCCTTCATACATGCGACATTATTCTCAAAGTCTTTAAGGTGAATGCTGTATATCCCACAAGGAAGCTCTTCCCAGTAGCTAGCTTTGGTATAACCAGAGAAATCAGGGTCTGCCCCTAACTCCAAACCATTAACTTCTGTTGCTGTAGAAGTGAAGAAGAGTATATATAAGAGAATGGACATGCACGATCAGGTATGAGTTGCAACATTCAGAATCAGAAACATCAGGCACAACAACCCAGCATATTTTATATTCACAATTGTTTTGAATTGACGAAAAGGAAGATGTACAAACAATTGATACGATAGTACTAAGATAGATACATGAAACTATGCTTATCTTACCAGAGTTATTCCTTGATAACGAAGGGGGTGATACTGATGATAATCTAAAGCGTCAATCATCAGGAGTGGGCCAATGGACCAAGAGGCTCCTTCTCCCAAATGCATCCCGGCCAAACCACAATATTTTTGAGTCTGCCTGGAAGTTCCAGGTGACCTGGATGTTAGGAAACATAATCTACAGCAAAATGCAAACAAGCCAAACATCATGATTACCTGCCTGCCAGTAAATCAAAGCCCATGGTCCTTTGATGGTTGAGAGGAATTGTGGAACCAATTTCCCTACACTCTCATGACATGGGTATGCTTCATCAACAACATGGAGGTCAGAGGAACAGCAAGATTCAAGTGAAGAAAGGAGCGATTGAGTGTCATTCTGATCATTGGCGATGTGAATTCCTCCATATATCTCACCTTATAAGAAAAATAACAAGTTCAGTGTAAAGTTCAAGTGAAGTAATCACACCAGTACTTAGATGAAAGGAAAGCAACAACAGTATGCCATTGATACGTCAATATGTGATTCCTACTGAACCATCAGAAGCCTTCATGCATACTGAAGTCGCATATGTGTGCATCATTCAAAAAGGAATACAGTTGCTGAGTACTGAATGTAAGTCTTCGGAAACAAATCAGTTAAGGAACAAATTTAACTAAATATACGACTGAATAAGGCGCGTCTTAATTACAACCACTACCAAAATGTGGAAGTCTAGCATACATCAGCATATTTGGCACATATCAGAAGACATCAATTTGTGAAGAAAAAGGGGACAAACAGTACTGTTATTTAGTTCAACAGCATTACCATTATACACTAGAACACTTCCGGATTGCGCCATCATCGGCTGCGAAACCGGCTCGGCTCCCCTGAGCTGCAGCGTGGCACCAATGAAGCACAACTCCGTGGCACCCACAGCACCTCCAACACCGTCTCCATCTTCTGGTACACACGACAGTACATCCATAAGAAATGGCCAAAGCGACCAAAAGTCCAAAGCATATTAGTGAGGGAGCCGCCAACTGTACCACCTAGGATCGTCCCGTCCGCGCAGAGGTGGAGCCTATGGCATCCGAGGCTGTCCGGGCCTCGCCGCCGCAGGGAATCCTCGAGCTCGTCCACCGACACGCCCTTCCCCTGCACGCGCGTGTACAACTTGGCTCGGTTAGCGTTTAGGGTTTGGGAGGCCGCAACGGGGAGGGGTTTGGTTCTGCTTTGGGAGGTTGCGACGGATGCTAGAGACAGTACCTCGTCGGGGAACCGTGTTCCGGATGCAGCGGCGGCGGCGGCGGCGGAGGGGGCGACGACTAGCCGGCCGCCGGAGAGGACGAGGGCTATGCCGCACATCGCTGACTTCCGGGTCCCGCTTGTCAGTCGCACGCTCGGGTTCCGTGGAAAGAAAGTAGTTCCTCCTCCTCCGCTTGGTTCGAACCAAGGTTTGACTTGGTGGTTGTTCAAAAAAAAATTGACTTGCCGAATATTTGGCTAACAAAATTATTTACAGTTTTACCCTCATTTTTCTACAGTTTTACTATTTTTTTTTATGTATGTCTAACTGATATCATAAATTGATTGGTGATTTGGCATGGTACAGTAGAATTAGTCACGAAAACAAATGGGTATTATACAACAAGAAACTAAATTTGTGAGCATACCGGTGAACTGGTATGAGGAATTTTAGCCATAATCCAAATATACATGGAATTTTTTCACACATGTGGCAACCATTTTAGCAGCCAAAAAGGATGTAGCTTGCCACATTTGTGGCATAAACCCACAATAGTGTGGAGAGCAAACAAGAAAACGTCAACAGCTACTTCCACATAGCCCAAAACATTAAAGAAAAATATGGGAACTAGCAATGCAAAATATCACAATCTTATACTTCATCCCTATTCAAAATATAAGATGTTTTAGATATTGAGCATTTTTATGATACGGATGTATCTAGACACATATTAGTGTGTAGATCCACTCATTTCAATATGTATGTGGTCCATATTAAAATATCTAAAACATCTTATATTTTGATATAGAGGGAGTACCAAACAATTCACTCTAGCTTAGCCAATTCAATTCATCATCCACTGCCACACTGCCGTACAAACAGGATGCGAGTGTCAGAAACCTCAAGATAACAAGTTTGTAAGATCACACAAGAAAAAGATAAGTTGGTACCATGTTTTGCTCTAAGGTAATTAATCTGCTGCTACGGTCCACAATTGTATGACGAAAGGGCACCATAATTGAACGTTAAGTGTTTTTTGGTCTGAGAGAACAGATAAAGATCTTCTCATTCCGCCTGGAGCTTCTCTCTGTGCTTGATGTGCAGAGGTTAACTCCTCAGTCTCATTGCCCTCTGCAAGAATCGGCTGATCAAAACATGTAAAAGAAGAACTTAACTCTGCCCAAGATGGCAAATACCCAGAACCTGCACCTACTGACAATGCTAATCTAACACTCGGAAAAGTCGCAAGAAGATAGATGTATCTCACCAGAATAATTTCTCGACCTCTTCACTTTCATGGTCCAGCTCTATAGCTCGCGCGAGAGAGTCATAGGCATTGTCATAATCCTAAGAAAGGCAAGCACGTTGCGGAATCAAATAGCAGCATATACAGAAGGAGCAATGTAATTTTCAGACTGAACTCTCCCATTGAACCTTCATGAACATTAGAACTGCGCCTAGCCGATAGTGCGCCTTTGCACACTTCGGGTGAAGCTCCTTGAATTGCTATGCATCGTAAGTAGCCATTTCCCCATTACCCTGTGAAGCCAGCAAAGAACTCATGTTTAATAACAACTTCGCGTCGAAGTTATCCATGTTCAGAGCCTGCAGCTGACAGAAGAGAGAGAATGTAATGTTGTTGCCACATTCCAGAAATGCTGCTCAGTTTTAGACCAATAATTTGTCATTCGATCCACAGGTACAAGGACCGAATACAACCGTTCTGCTCGCGTTGCCGAATCGAACGGAAATACTCCGTTCGTACGCCACGCGTCAGGCGCTCCCTTGTACGCCCCTCCCGATTTTCCCTAAGGGCTTGTTTGGCTATCCGGGTTAAATATTCCCGGGAAAATAATCCCGGTCGGGAATCTGAAGAATCACGTGTAAAACCCCGGGATTCTATTCCCGACCTCCGGATTAGGGGAAAATTCTCCCCGGGAAAAGGCCGGGATCCCCCGAGATTGCAGTTACCAAACAAGGCCTTACTTCTCTCGTATTTCCATCAGCATAAAGTTTGGGGATAGGAGGGGATTTGGTTTTCACCCAATCCCCTACCATCCCCTCAAATACCCTTCCCAAAAATACACTAGTATGAAGTAGAGTTTTTAATCCAGGCAAAAATGAGAGGATTTGTGAGGATATTTGAGGATTATCCGGTCCAAAAGTAAACGGTCTACCCAGGATTTTTCGAGATTAGGGATAATCCCTCCGATCCCTAAAATACACTAGAAAATACACGTACTGATCGTACCCGGTGGCCAGCTTTGGTGGGGGCGGAGTTGCCCTACTTCCTCAGCCTTGCTGCGGAACCAGATCCTCTAACATTGAGGAGGGAAGTCAGGTAAGCTACAGTACTCTAACTTTCCTCTAACTTTCCTCCTTCATATCTATATGATTAATCCAAATATGATTTAAATTAACTAACACAATATAAATATGTGGTATTGATTTACAATAACTGCTTACAATCAAAATTATGACTATCTTAATTTTTAGTTTAGAAGAGTTGTATGCACAGTAATTATGTACAGTAATCTGCCATAATTACCCCTATATATAAAGGCTGCAAACTTTCTCGGCCTGTGAGCACCCCGAGTACTGTTCACGTGAACAGTTATGAACAGTACTCGGGGTACAGTGTTCTTTTTTTTTTTGTGAAATTTTTTCCCAAATTTTTTTTTCTAATAAAAAATATACAAAAATTACATACACGAAAAAACTATACACGAAACGTATGCGTGTGGACGGGTAGACTCCATTCCCGTGAACGGTTTCCAGTTTTGTCGACTTCACCTTCTCAATTTTGGATCCAAACTCGCACAAACATTTGACGAATTTTGTCTAATTTTTTGCAGAAAAGTCCCCATGTTTCCAACAAATTATATACACGAAATATATGCGTGTGGACGGGTAGACTCCATTCCCGTGAACGGTTTCCAGTTTTGTCGACTTCACCTTCTCAATTTTGGATACAAACTCGCACAAACATTTGACGAATTTTGTCCAATTTTTTGCAGAAAAGTCCCCACGTTTCCAACAAATTATATACACGAAATATATGCGCGTCGACGGGTAGGTTTCATCCCCGTGATCGGTTTCGAGTTCTGTCGACTCCAACTCCTCAATTTTGGATCCAAATTCGCACAAACATTTGACGCATTTTGTCCTTTTTTGCAGAAAAGTCCCCGCGTTTTCAACAAATTATATACACGAAATATATGCGTGTCGACGGGTAGGCTCCATCCCCGTGAACGGTTTCGAGTTCTGTCGACTCTAACTCCTCAATTTTGGATCCAAATTCGCACAACCATTTCGCGAATTTTGTTCAATTTTTTTTAGAAAATTCCCCGTGTTTCCAACAAATTATATACACGAAACATATGCGCGTCGACGGGTAGACTCCATCCAATTTTTTGCAGGAAAATCCCCGCGTTTTCAACAAATTATATACACGAAAGATACACGCGTCGGCGGGTAGGCTCCATCCCCGTAAACGGTTTCCAGTTCGGTCGACTCTAACTCCTCAATTTTGGATCCAAATTCGCACAAACATTCGACGAATTTTGTCCAATTTTTTTCAGGAAAGCCCCCGAGTTTCCCAAAAATTATATACACGAAACATATGCGCGTCGACGAGTAGATTTCATCCCCGTGATCGGTTTCGAGTTTGGTCGACTCTAACTCCTCAATTTTGGATCCAAATTCACGCAAACATTTCACGAATTTCGTCAAATTCGAATTTCCTTCAACATTTATTATGTCATTATAACAAAATATTTCATACTTAAAATTTCTCTTAAAGGGTGCGGCGTGTCGCCGCGCCGAATTCAACTAGTACAAATCATACAGTATCGCTAAAGGGCCCTGACTTTGCTTCTTCGTTTTACACTACCGTAGCACTGTAGCTTACCTGACTTCCCTCCTCAACGTTAGAGGATCTGGTTCCGCTTGCTGCACCCGGGATCCCCTACCGGCAGACCAGATGGCGACCAGCATGTCGCGGCACGGATTCCTCCTCGACGGAGCGGGAACGACGGTGAGAGTTTACGAGGTAGTGGCGCCAGATTCGATCCACCTGGTGGCGCAACCGACGGTGGATGATGTCGGCAAGGGATTAGCCGAGCTCAAGATTGAGGAGGGATTCCCCGCGCCGGTGAATTCGTTCCAGGAGGCAGGTCTGGCGAAAGCAGTCCTACAAAACTTGGGGATGTCTCAGTTCAAGACCCCGAAGCCGGTGCAGAGCTATCTGATGCCGATGGTGCTGGCCGGAAGGGACCTCTTGGTCTGCGCTCAGGAGGGGTCCGGGAAGACGGCCGCGTTATGCATCCCGGTGGTGAGCGAGCTGGTTAGGACGGCGCCGGCAGGAGGACGAACGTACGGCCACTGTGCCAAACCACGCGCTATCTTGCTCGCTCCTAACAATAAGATTGCATCAGAGGTAAGAGGTGCCTCGCTTGTGAGGAGATTCCAAGCTGAAATTGTTTGCGAATAATAATCTCTCTACTTTGTTCCTACTTGTAAAAGTTGGATGTTGCTTCGTTTTGTGATCGATAAATCGATAGTATTCTAGAAGTTGGAAGTTGCTTCTTTGTGATATATTCTAGCTTAGGAACATAAAGCATATATACGCCATTGCTAAGTGGTAGTATTAGTATGCACACACAGACACACTGACTAACTATCTTCTCAACTGTCCAAATGTAATCCTCTTGTTAAACGAAGATGCTTATGTGAAAACATTTCTGTGTTTGTGTGTGCCTGTCTACATATGAAACAATTTCGGATCCAGAGATGCAGGTGAGTCAGTATTAGGGTACTATCCAACCCTACTTAGTTCAAGCAAATGAACTAAAATTTCAAAATCACGTTACTTTAAAAAATAGTTCATTTGTTTGAACTAAGTAGGATCAAAGGGTATCCTAATCGTGACCCACCTGCATCTCTATTCCGATCAACAAGATGTGACACTTGTTTGGATAAATTACATATAACTGTGGTGGCGCTTTTTATGTTTTGAGTTTGGTTTGAGGGATAATTGATATCTATTCTGTGAGTAAAAATGTCTTTGAAGTTACTACTGTGCATAACATCTATCTGAAATACTTATGTAATTGGTTTGCAGAATATTCCGTACTACTAATGCTTTTGTCTTCAGTTTTTTCTACTGTGTTTAGTATGAATCGGTATTATAGAAGTGTAATAGGTGAAGGATTTTTTGTTTACTTATGTACCTGTTAGCTGCGCTAAGACTTCGTTGCTATTGGTACCGTATTTCAGATTGGTGAGTATGCCAGGAAATTCGCTCGCCAAACTGGTATCAGAGTTGTTCATTCAAGGGCTGATCTGAAAATCCAGGTGATTGGCGCTTGATTGCTTTTCTCTTTCTCGGACAACCTTTCACATTTTCATCAGTTCTTTTCTTTGCTGCTGGTTTTAGATGCATGAACTTGGCATGGCGTTGATATTTTTTTTCTACACCTCGACACTTATCGACATGTTAAAAAGAGTCGAGTCACCTTGGAGGCGATAGAGTACCTGGTCATATACGAGATTTGTTGGATGCTGGATCTGGGTTTGAAGAAGAGTTAAGGATGATGTTAATGACATGTTGCCAGGAAAGTCATCCAGGCAGACTTTACTTTCCAGTGATACCTTCGAACCAGAAGTACAGGTAAACACAATTTTTCATGCCTTTCTATATTCTGCAATAGCAGCACTTGAACTCTTAAACTTCAAGTGGATCAGCATTTTTTTTCTTTACTGTACGAAGCATGTAATTTTTTGTATATTATGAGACCAAAAGCAAGTTTTTCCCCGTGTCATACGTCTCGCCTGTATCCTCTGTGGTCTTCCCTAAGGCGTGGTCGTTTATGTGAGAACTCTTCGCTGTCATCTTTTCTACTATGAGCTATAGTCTGTTGGTGAGTTCCTTAGATCCTTGTTATAGAAGGTGTCAAAGCCGTCGATTGGCTCCGCTAACAGATTGTTATGGCGGATATCTGGTAAAAGGAGAGTGGGGAATGGAGGACGTTGTGCGCGACTCTGGATGCAGGATTAACTCAAGGATGTATCAGGCCGCCTTTGTGCGCTAGGGGCGATAAGGCTCTGAGTGCGGCTTACTTTGGGAAACTTGTCTTGATTGCTCCCCACTAGAGACAAGCCATTTTGTGGGCAGATCATAGCTAGCTTTCCAGCAGTTGGGCACACGAGAGTTCTGACTCGGTATCTAATCGAGACTTTCCCAATCTACCACACACAGACTCTATCCTTTGTTAATCTTACAAAGCCGTACTGTACCACCTGAATTAATACTCTTTTCTGTAACAAAACTTGCACTTGCCTTTTGCTGGGACTCTCTAAGCTGGACTCAACTCCAACTCTTGCCGTTCTTAGCCACTGCTGTTTGGTCAAGCACGGCGTGTTTAAGTCCTGCCAACTGAAACGTCTATAACAACGAAGCATGTAACTGATATATTCAGTCTGTCTAGTGGGACCAAGTGCATTTTAATAGCTTTGTGCTTTTTACTAACATACAGTTGGAAATTATTAAACTGATACTCATTTGATTATGTCTCTTAGATACATTTGACCTGTATCCAACTTCTTCACTTTGATCATGTTTGCAGAAATTGGCTTGGGATTTCCTGTCAAATTACTTACTTATCTCTGATGGGAGGATGGAGTTCAGTGTTGGCCTAACTAGGCAGACAATTAAGCTTGTCCCTGAAGTCGAGAAAATAGGCTCCCTGCTAAATGTTCTGCGGGAGCAATCTTTCACTTTTGCTGGCGTGGTATTACTTGTTGCCATCTTAAGCGTAAGACCATCTGTGTTTTTTTTGCTTAAAGACTTCTTATGTTACCTTGCGTGTTTGTCTAGGTGCACCACCGCGCAACAGTAGTTTTCGTGGAGACAAGAGAGATGCTGATTTTTGAGGTTTGCTATACAAAAGGTTTCCCCACAACAGTGATATTTGGTGACAGCTTGAGGTCTGTACATTTCTGTGAACTCTTCACTGATTGTCTAACTTGTTTTTAGCAGCACTGTAGCAACATGTGTTGCTAAATTTTTAGCCTGAATTACCCTTATTGCCATGCTGGTCTCGTACCTCCTGTAGCCCCACATAGTATGACCTTTATTGTTCAGTGTTGGCTAGATTAGCTGTAATAAATTGCGGTTATGCTTGGAAGACCTACTGTAATGCTTCTTCTATTTTTTACATGCCACTTGCATTTCCTTCTCATGTAGCTGAATGTAGTCAAGGTCCTTATGAATCGCAAATAGATAGTGGCCTCTGGCACTATCTTGGTATTTTCATTACAGTTGTCTGTTGAGCCAAGGCCAATAAATGTTTAAGTGTTCTGTTTATCATCTTTGATCGTAAATTGATTAGTATATCCATGCTATTTGAAGGAGACGGACAGGGAGAGGAAAATGTATGTTTCCAGAGGGGCCTCACTCCTATCCTGATTGCTGCTGATGCAGCCTCACTATGCTTCGATGTTTCAAATGTTAATTATGTGATTAACTACATCTGCCAAAGTCTATTGAGGAATATATCAAGAGGCTTAGAAAATTCCGGAGAGCTAGAAGGGTTGGGTCTGTCACTTCCTTCTTCACTGAGTCCAACCAGTCCATCGCAAAGGGCTTGTGGGAATTGATGATTGAGGCAAAGCTAGAAGTGCCAGAATGGCTGGTGGACTATGCTGATCCTGATTATTCTTGCAGGTAACGATTATTTCAACTTAATGTTAACGATTGAAGGACCATGATAATTTCTGTCAGCTTCTTGATTAGTATTACCTCCCCCTCCCTCACACACCTCCTGAGTCGCCACATGTGACTCACGGGGTGACACCAAACTATAGTCCTCCAGCCACCTCTCCCAGTCCTACTACCTTGCTGCTGCCATCGGCTGGCCAGGGTGTCGGGGCTTAACCCTGCACCTGAGGTTGCCAGCATCTCATTGCTGTGGCTCTGCTCCCACACATCTGATGTGCGGGCAAGGTGCGCCAGTGCCAGCGCTGGCTGCTCCCAAGGACCTCCCTTCCCTGCAGCGCGCCTCCCAGCGGTTGTGCGTGTGGTAGGAGGTTGCCCAGGCTCATGCAGCCGGCATGCAGAGCTGCAGTCTGCCGCCCTGCGGCCGGGCGTGTACTGGCGGCTCTTCAGCATGTGCAGGCATGATCTTGTTGGGGCAGCGACTTTCTGATGGTGCTGTGGGGTACTGGGGTATCATCATCGCCGCGACGATATGCTCTCTTCTCCGCGGTGGTGGATTTCTTCGTGCTGCTTCAGTCTCCGGTCTTCCTTTAGTGCACCTGCTCTTTCCTCAGATGAACGGTCAGACCCGTGACAAAATCCATGCCGCGTGGTGGTTAGAGTCGGGGACGGCGATGCCCGCGGGTGCCATTAGCTTCTTGGAGTTGTCGTTGTGTGCCTCTCCCTCCTTGAGCTCTGGGGGAAACCCTAGGTTCAGTCCGGTGAGTGTCGTTCTCTACTTGGAGGGCATCCCGTGGAGTTCTCTGGTGTGGAGGTGCGAGACGATGGCATCACGCTCTAGGTGGCGACGTTTGCTAGTGGTGACCGACAATGTTAATTCTCTGCGGAGAGCGTTGGCCCTCCGAGGTGCGATGTACATAGCTGTATCTAGAGGCGCTCCTTAAGTTATGGCCAGGTTTCGACAAGGGTTTTGGTTTGCTTTCAGATCGGGCCTCCATCCTAGGCGTTATGATAGGGGTCTACCGGGGCAGTCTTTGTGTCGTGGTTGTGGTTTTGGAGTACCAGGCAGCTGCTGTGCTGTGGCTTTTGAGGCCTCTGCTTCTTCGCCATTCATGGCTGGAGGTTGGGCAAGGCGAGTTTGTGTAGTCCTTGTCGTTGGACAGTTGTTGAGGGATGGTCTTTTTCTTTTGCTTTTCTTGGCGCCGCTGTTGGCGGGTGTCGTGCTAATCTTACAAATCTGGTCGTTGTGCTTTCTTAGGGCTTTCTTCTTGTTAAGAACGACAGTCTGGTGTGTGTTTGAGAAAAGTAACATTCAGCTTTAGTCTTGTCTGCAGTTTTATGAACTTTAATTTAATACAGTATACTGAAATGAACCTTGTAGATTCAAGGAATTGGAGTTACAACATGAAGAGCATGAAAAGTACCGATATGATTTAGCTGGGTATGCATATCTAATACCTTAAATTTTGTATTAAATTGGTTTGAACGTATAATGATGACACTGCCTAATACTTCCTAAACGACATACCTAGGTCTCTCGCCTCGCGCAAGATTAATAACATCCATGATTTGGTAGATGCTTACGCTGAATTAAATTGCAAGAATAAGAGAAAGTCAAGCTTAGAAGATGATATCAAGCGAATGAGTAGAGTTTGTTGTATTGCATTTCAGCAACAAGAAGAATACAAGGTATATATTCCTTTGTCAACCTTCAAGTTGTTATGTATTTTTCATGTGAGAGTATATATATATATATATATATGTGTGTGTGTGTGTGTGTGTGTGTTTGTAATTTTGTTTTGATAATTGTTGTAGCTCCTCAAGTTCAAGTTTGTCAAGCTTCTTTGCCATTGTTATATCCCTGAAAAATATGGAAAAACCTATCACCATTACAATTTCAAGGCCGAGATTAAGAACAATGAATCAGGAATCTGGATTCAAGGGACGTACTTTGCTGAAAGCAAACTAGAATGCGGTGTGCAGAAATATTTTTGCTGTTTGCTGGAGCCGTCGGACAATGGTGAGTGTTATGGATGTCAGTATGACAAGGGTGACATTCGACATCCAACTACAGGTGACTATCAGAAAGGAACGCCTGATTATGTGTGGCCTTACAGTGTTGATGTCGAAATGAGTGATAGTGATGATGATTTGATGGAGTTCTAAACATATTTACTTAAGATCTTGCTTTACTTTGCCAAAGCCCAATTAAAAGAAAAGGATAAAATTTGGCCCTCCATGCAGGCTTTGGGGATGCAATTTTGGACCGTTTACTTGCCTGGGCCGCATTGTGTTGTTGGCCCGCACAAATTTAAAGCACCCTCGAGTCAGGCGCTGGACAAACGGATGAACCGTTTCCCACCCTATTATAGTACAGAGAGAGTAAACGCGGCGCCAAGCTCGTGCGCACCAGGAAATATGACAGGAGAAATTTCGTCACCGCCCAATATTTTGCTCTCCCTATTTCACCCCCTCGGCGCACTGACAAAACTCCCGGTACCATCCCCCTTCTTCGAGCTCTCCCTACCGACAATGAAGCTTCTGTGTTGGAGAAAGCACATGTGCTAGACTTTTCGTAACTCGGCTGATAGTGATACACCGCGCAATCTGTCTCACGACGCTTAGTAGTTATGACAATGGCGTGTAGGTGTCGATGTCACGGAGTTCGGGTACTCCCACATAGGACAAATGAGGCCCGGCCCACTAGCTAGGTGTAGGGCGTCCCAACCTGCTGACTCGGCCCAAAGACCAAGTACCTCATCATCTTGGAGTACAAGATAAGTCAAATTAATTGCCCCAAAATTCTCGGATACCTTTGTAGCGGACTCATATCAATTCTAGATTTATCTTAATTTGTACATATAAACCGATTGGGGCTCTTGTAACCCCAATCCCTAACCGTGGATATAAGTGGGGTAGGGGCATGCCGAGTCGTATCATCTCTCATACCTTGCAATCCTGCATACAAGACTACCATATTAATAGGAGTCATGACCCCATTCAAGAACACATCTAACATAAGGACATAATCGAACCAACCACAAACATGGGTAGGGTTGTTACCGCACGATTGTTTCCCAGGGCCCAAACCCGTCTAAATCGTTTTGTAAGTGTTACCATTGAGTCAAGCAAATGTAGGGCCGGCTCTGAGATTTCAGAAGCCCCAGTGCGAACTCAATCAATGGGCCCCAAGTTACATGGGCATCTTTTTTTCCACTCTGCCTTATATGTGCATTTGTACGGTTTTGGGCCCCAAATTTGTTCGGGCCCGGGCCGTCGCACCTCTCGCCCTGGGCCTAAGACGGCCTTGGGAAATGGCTGATTGGGAACACCGCCTCGTCGCCTTCATCGATGATCTCTGCCCTATCCTCGAGGATGACTTGGAGGGCGAGGAGAGAATCCTAAAGGTTCTAGTAAACTGTGATAAGTTCGTGAACAAGCCGTACTTTTGGCATGACCCAAGCTCATAATATCTCATAAGGAATTCTCCATTACCAAGGGCGGCAAATTCCTACCTCAACCTCAAGAAAAGGACGACAAGGACAGTACAATGATGACTTGGGCTTCCCGATGCAGAAATCCACCCTTGTTATGTTTGGAGGGAACAACAACTCTGAGACACAAACTCTTCAGAAGTCCTTTGAGAACAAAGTCATGGTGGAGGTGTCGCCCGTAATAGTGTATCTTCACTGAACCAAAACTGCCATCGGCGCAACCATCCTAACTTCATCCCTAGCCGAAGGAACTACTGAAAGATCGAGATTTTGCCTAGAGGGAGGGGAAAGTGTGAACATGTCACTAGTACAAAACAACACATCGGATACCCCTCTATGGAAATGACACGAGTTAGGCGACGGAGAATCGCGACATCCCGCATGTGCCTGCACTGGGCCGTAAGACAAGCCCACAACAAAGGCAACGAGTGAATAGGGAATACATATTGGCAACGGAGTTGCTTTTACCTCCGTTACTGATACCTCCATTTTGCATCACTATTTTGTATCATAATTTACTGTTATTCATCAATATATTTCATATTAGAATGCAATTCTTATGTTATTTTATCTTATTTTGATGATTATTGAGGAAAAAAACTGTCGGAGTCTGGAATCAGCTGGAAAAAGCACCGTCAAGATACTATATTTCTGCAACTC
Organism: Poa pratensis; assembly: GCA_947311845.1. Classification (NCBI taxonomy): domain Eukaryota; kingdom Viridiplantae; phylum Streptophyta; class Magnoliopsida; order Poales; family Poaceae; genus Poa; species Poa pratensis. The sequence goes on along the minus strand of CAMZMU010000114.1, from coordinate 18,918,749 downwards.
CAAAAATTCTGAGAAAATTCAGGCGTTAATATTTAGTCAGAGGATGGACGGAGCCAGAAGAGGGACCAGAGGGGGGACACAAGGTAGCCAGACGCCACACAAGCGCAGTCAACCCTTGGACCGCGCCTAGGGTCCACCTGGCGGCCCTGTGCCGCCTCCGGCTCTCCCCTCTCGCGTATATCTTCCCTATGACCTAAAAATCCAGGGGGACGCTTCGAAGAAATATTCCGCCACCGCCTCGAGGGCGGAAACCACAGAGAGAGAAAAGCTCTCCGGCAGGGAGAAATCTGCCGGGGAAATTCCTTCCCGGAGGGGGGAAATCGTCGCCATCGTCATCGCCACGGGCTCGTCGGGAACATCATCCACACCATCTCCACCGCCATCACTGTCATCACCGCCGCTCCACTCCGTTCCGCTGAGACATCTAGGGTTCCTCCTTGTGTAGTTTACTGAGATTACTTTTCCGGTGTTGATTACTTGTCGTAGTTGATGCTATTGAGTTTTATCGGTGAATTACTTTTATGTCCAGATTGTTGTTCATCACTTTATCACCTCTGTTCATGTTCCAAATGATGTCTCGTGAGTAGTTCGTTTAGTTCTTGAGGACATGGGAGAAGTCTTGGCACTAGTAGTGGAATTATGTTGAGTAGTATTTAATGGTTTGATATTTAAGTTGTGGTGTTATTCTTCTAGTGGTGTCGTGTGAACGTTGACTACATGATACTTCACCTTTATGGGCCTAGGAGAATGCATTGTGTATTTAGTTTACTTATTGTGGGGTTGCCGGAGCGACAGAAACCTAAACCCCATCAGTAGGTGACATGGGCCTACCTATCGGGTGCCCACCATGAGGATACCTGGTGCACGCAAGGACCAGGGCCCAACTGATGGCCTACTAGAAGACAACAATCAAGGCCCGTGAAGGGGGCCCAAACAAGACAGAGTGCGTCCCAAGAAAGGCGTAGTTTATGTCGGTAGAAACTTACCTTACCTGTAAACCTAATCGGTTGCGAACTCCCGGGACCCAGCCTCCAATATAAAGGCTGCGAGGGCCGCCGATCTAGGGTACGCTCATATTACACCACCAAAACCCTAGCGAGATCGACATCTCGCCGGGATCACCATTGTAACACCTCCATATAATCAATCTCAGACAAGCAGGAAGTAGGGTGTTATCCTCCGGGAGCCTGACCCTGACCCTGGGTAAATCGCCTTGCTTGTCAGCCGTGGTAACTACCAGTACTTCCATCTTTCTCCTCTCAATCAACCTGGGGTACTCGACCCTGGGACTTGCCGTGGCCACCCCACGTCAACTGGCGCCGTCTGTGGGAAAGACAAGTGCTGGAATCATGGTTGTATCGGCTCCATCTGCAAAGACAACCGGCGACGCGCTGGCAATCACGACACCAATCCACTTCGGCTCCTTCGAATTCGAGCCCCACCTTTATGTAATTATTATCTTACACATCACATTAGAACAAGACACTTGGACATAATTATTATAACATTCAATCTTTGTCTTACAAAAGATTTCATCATCACGATAATTTCGAATTATCAGAATTCATCATGAGTAATGTGACTAAGAAAACTTTCTTTCGTCAATGATGTTATAATACATTTTATTAAGTCTTCTTTAACTTTATCAAATTTCTTTGATTTCTTATTTTGATTCACACATGCTCCCACTTAATTTTATGAAACATTGCAACTTCAATAATTTCATCAACTCTATTTCATTAATATGCAACTTCATATTAATTCTTCAATAGAATTCAATTAATGGGTATTTCCACACCTTTATGTAATTTTTGAAATTTACTAGTGCCTAGCACTTTGCCAATTTTGAATTTTACCAAATACCTAGTATTTGTGGATTTCGATTTTCATTAAGTGCCTAGCACTCCATAAATTTCAAATTGCTCAAGTGCCTAACACTTTTGTGGATTTTTATTTTTGTCTATTTTATCTTGGAATAACCTTAAGAGTCTCAAAAGAGAACCAACGAAAAGTTTCTTCCAAAATTCAAAGACTAAACCAAAATCAAACATCATTTAAAACTTTTAAATGATATTTTGATCAAAACATTTAAGACTTAACAAAACTAAATTAAAGACATATTACAATAAAGAAGATCATCTTAAATCGATTTCACAAAATGTGAACTCCCACACATACTTTAATATTCGAACATAACTTTGTTCCAGAATCTCAAAATATTCATTACAAAATGATCGAACTGAAAATAACTCTTATTTAAAGTCCTAGTGTAAATCTTCTTCATTGACTTGGATGTAGGCATAGTGGTCACTTTTGCATAAAATGCGATCTTCCACTGTGCTATTTCCACGATGATTAGCTACACTCCAAGCGCAGCCTCAACGTCACTCCAGAATTTCCTCTTCCTTCCAGCATTAGCTCCTTCCAAAGTACCTGCCACTGGTGCAAGTGTGAGCATCAATTAGTATCTCATACCAATGATCATAATTGCTGAAATTATGTCAATATGTATAACTCTTATACATGTCCTGGTCCAGTTTAAATCCACAGCTTGAATATCAGCTTCTGCTTCCTTGAGCAAGGCAAACAACATCTGAACTGGCCACTCATCCGCCATGCGATTAACATCGCCACAAAGGCATGATATGCAGGTGGTAGTGCCGTCAGTATAATGTCACTGAAAAACTCATGACTAATTGGATAACCAAGTTCTCCAAGTTTCTCCTCTATAGCAGTTATTCTGATTTCAAACAGCTGAATGGGTTCACCCAACTCAAGCCGAATGTTTTTCAGTTCCCTGTTTAGATTGTAACGCTCAGTGCGCACTTGAATTATGAACTGAGCTTTTAATACTTCCATGAGACGGAAGGGACGAAGGTCTGGAAACCGATCGCCCAACTCGGGATCAATACAAGCATGCATAAGCTCCTTGACAATACACTCTTCAAGAATAAATGTGGCCCACCATGGGCTTCATTATCTGAGTCAATGGGATTCAGAACTTGTTCCTTTCCTGTGTTGCTTAGAACACTCACCATGTGGTGAAACCACTCTCCAAAGTTGTTTCCATTTGCAGCTAACGGTGCACGACTCAACATCTGATTGAAATGGTATTTTTCCAAGTGGTCCATTTTCTACACAACAAAACAAGTTTATTTAGACTCATAGTTTATTACCAATTTTACTGCACTACTTTAACTCAATATAAAATTGAATCTAAGATATGCTCCCACTAAGCCCAACAATCCTCACGATTGGCGCTAAGTGATTCAGGACCCGATAACCCGACGAAACAAGTATGGATACATAACATGATCCGTGGCCAACCGGTAGGCACTATGCCTGTTGTAGTACTACAATACTGAGATGGCCTAGAGGATGTATCTCTCATCATCTAGAGGAGTAAGTGTTTCTTGAATAATCTTGTTCCAATACATTATTCTAGTCCACACCCAAAAGCCACCGTTATGGTCCCCAGTTACGGCAAGACGTTAGGTGACAATCAAAGCATGGGTGTCGAATAAGCGGTAACCAGATATTCTCAGGGCATAGGAATACAGCTAATGAAAACTAAACATATGATCAATTGCTATCTTCATCGTTGACGATTAGTCTCATAGCAAGATCATACAGTGGGTCGGTTCAGTACTATTATCATTCCGATAACAAACTCCTATAGTTGTGTGACTTATACAAAGTCCATGACCAGGAAAACATGATCATAAACAACAAGATAGTCTAGTCTTAGAGACAAGACCATGAACGCTTTTACTTGTTCGTATCCTACACCTGTTTGGAGGTTTTCCTCTTGAACACGTTGTATTTGCTCTTCAAGTGCCCAATACAGTTATAGCATAAAGACATAAACATTAATAATAAACTTGGAGATAAATAATAACTAAATTATTATTGTCTCTAGGCATATCTCCAACAGTAAGGTTCCCCGAGGAATATGCTGAGAGAACTTTTCCCACACATTTTGAAAACCCTTTCCACAAATTACTCCATAGCCACCAACTCCATAATACACCCTAGTCAAAATTGCCTACTTTTTGGATATGGATCGTTCTGATAGTGCAGGGAAAGGAGGCTTTGGACCAGAATTTGAAGAAAATGGGGGAACTCATCTAAGGATTGGGACTCACCTATAGATCGAATGATGAGCGCATTGAAAGCAATACTGAGATGATTCATAATCTTGGTTACAAGATTGAGGATCTGAAAGAAACTATTGAGAAGCTCATTGAAAGGATCCCACCATCACCACCTAAGGAGTAATTCGTCATGGGTAATGGCACTCCCTTGGCTTGTTCCAAGCTTGGGGGAGTGCCCCGGTTCACCATCATTATCTTTTATCTTTTTAGTAGAGTGTCATATCATGAGTAAAGAAGTTATCGTATGAAATAATTTGCAATGTGGAAGTATCGTGCCTTTAGTGAGTTATCTTTGTATCCATTGGTGTGAGTTTGTCTATGATGGAATATTAATGAGAAGTGTTTGCTTATTTTTCCGCACCTTTTATTTTAGCATTGCAATCTCTTTTATGTACTGAACTTGAGAGAAGTGTTGGCTTACATTGAGTGTAGCAAGTAAATCCTTTTGAGTTGTGGCAAATCTAGCACTGGTCATAATGGCAACACCTTGACATTTAGAGCAGAGAAGAAAGATAGTTTGCAAAATAATGTATTGTGTACTTTGTCATGCTTGTTAGCTCTCTAGCGTTGTATCTTTGCAATTTAGAATTTGATGACTGACTAGGGGAACAATGTACACTGCATGATTTATCTAGTTGCGCTATATATTCGTTTGTATCTCTCAACCATTGTGTTTGCTATAAAGCCTTGCATTGAGAGGGAATGCTTCTCGTGCATCCAAAACCTTGGCCCAAACCTTCCCGAGTGTCCACCATAACTTTCTATATGTGGTATTTCATTGCTACTCCAAGTAAATTATTCATGTGATACCTTTAAAATATTCAAAATACTCGATATTTGTGTCATTGTTTTCAGCTCATGAGGAAGTAGTAGTTTAGTTTATTATCTTCCATACCAAATAATGTTTATATGACTTGCATGCTTCATCTGCTCGTCAACCACATTGCTGGTTAGTCCAATATAAAAATAATAATAATAAAAGGCACTCCTCCATGCATATGTGATTGATGGAAGGCACCCGAGGATTCGGTTAGCCATGGCTTGTGTAAGCAAAGGTGGGGAGGAGTGTCAAATATATATATAAGTATGATATCTCAGAACCGCTCTTAAAACTTATTTGGTATGGAAGATATTAATACCTTTTGCCGACCTAAAAAACATGGTGGGTTAGGTATTCTGAACCTTGAAATTCAGAACACTGCGCTGCTCCTGAAACAATTACATAAATTCTTTTGTAAGGCTGAAATTCCTTGGGTGAAGTTAGTCTGGTCCCTTTATGGTGATACCCCTCCTCAGGCCCAATCTCCTTGTGGATCCTTTTAGTGGCGCGACATTTTCAGTTTGATTAATATTTATAGAAGTATCACAACCTCTGCTGTTGGTAATGGTGAGATGACATTGTTTTGGAAGGATTATTGGCAGGGTGGCACACTGCTTTGTGACACTTTCCCGCATTTGTACTCCTTCGTTCTTGATGAGGATATTTCAGTGGCAGCCATGGCTAGGTCGGCTGATTTGGATAATTTGTATGCACTACCACTTTCAGTTCAAGCTTTCGAGGAACAGTCCCATATTGGTGCTCTATTACACTCAGTTTCTATGGATCAGTCCGACCATGATTCAAGGTCCTTTGCTTGGGGTAACGCCACCTACACCTCAGCAAAATATTATCGCTTTTTTTTTTCTCAAACACCAAGAGACAGGGCCATTGACTCAATCTTGGCATCTAAATGCTTACCGAAGCTCCGCATTTTTCTCTGGCTACTGGCTAACGATCGTCTAAACACCAAAGATCTTATGATTCGGAAACATTGGCACCTGGAGGATGGTCCACAATGCGTTCTTTGCGTTGGACAGGTTTTGGAGACACGTGATCATCTCTTTTTTCAGTGTCCATTTGCTGATTTATGTTGGACTGCGGTGGGCATTAACTGGAACTGTCAGCTGCTCATTTCTCCGCGTATATTGTGGGCGAGGCAGCTATTTACGGGACCTTGCTTTATTGAAATATTTGCTTGTGTCGCATGGAACATTTGGAAGGTCAGAAACGACCTAATTTTCAAGGAAGCGAGAACATCTTTTGGTGGGTGGAAAGTGAAATTCCAAAGCGATCTCCTGCTTCATCAACACAGGGTGAAAGCTGATTTGGTGGCCCCTTTGATCGACTGGACCCAAAACATCTTTACTTAATCATGCACTTCTTGTTGTATTTTGATCCCCCTTGAACTTTTGAACTTTGTACTGTGGGGGTCACTGTTTTGGTGACCGCCGGATGGTTTATCAGTAGAAAACAGAAAATCCACACCGTAGGGTTTCCCCTACGGTAATGCCCTTAAAAAAAAGATATTAATACCTCTACTACCATTCGTTGACGTAGACAACCACCTCTTAAAAACAATTTTTCATTCTTGTTTATAAAATCCAAAAAGCTCTAGCACATGATTTAATCCTTGCTTCCCTCTGCGAAGGGCCTGTCTTTTACTTTTATGTTGAGTCGGTATACTTATCCTCCATATTCTCCACAAGTTAACATTTATTGTTGTGAGATACACTAGTACAAAAAAGGCTATCAGTGGCGCACCAAATTGGAATTCTGTGGCGCACCGCCAAATTGCTGGGTGCGCCACAGAATTCTCGCCACAAAAATTTATTCTGTGGCGCATGGGCTCGGTGCGCCACAGAATTCTCACATTTCTGTGGCGCACCAAAACCCCGTGCGCCACAGAATTCTCAAAAATTCAAAAAAATTCAGAAAATCAAAAAAAAAGAAATAATATGAAAAATCCTATTTATTTGAATTATTTTCGGATTTTTTGAATTATTTGAACTGATAACTTCCCGCTAGGTCACCCATCCTCAAATTGCTCCAACCCTAGCACGCTTAACTTCTAAGTTCCACCCACTCCACCTACCCTTGTGCTACTCAAGTTCTTATTGATATATATATCATATGAACCCTGTTAAGTCTTGTATGTGTATATGTGTGGTATGTGTTATAAATGTGTGTTTTTAAATTTCAGATTTTTCAAAAACTTCTAAAGTTTCAAAAGGAGATTCAAAAGTTTCAAAAGATCCAAAAAAATCCAAAAACTTTAAAAAATCCAAAAAATCCAAAAAATTCAAAAAAGTCAAAACACTTCAAAAAAAATTCAACAATCTTCTTTGTTATACATTTCTGTGTCTTTTTTGGACTTTTTGAATTATTTATTTTTTTTAATTTTTTTAATTTTTTCCTTTTTTTTTTATTTTGCTGCGAAAAATCGTCTGTTTGAAATAACTTTTTTTCTTTTGGAATTTGAGGAATCTGTGAATTGCTGACCGGGTTAACCCGTTGCATATTTTTTTTGACATATTTTTTGCATTATTTCGACGTCGTATGCAAAAGTTATGGCCGTTGCAAGTTTTTTTTGCTGTTTGTTGCAGAAAAGGTCAAAATTCATATTTCAAAATTTCTATACCTACTAGACACTCAAACCTAACTACATGTCAAAGGATTTTATTTATTGAAATTTTTATCATTTTCTTTTTTTTTTCAAATTTTAACCCGCCCCCCAGATAACTTTCTGTGGCGTACCTGACCATGTGCGCTACAGAAATGTGTCTTTCTGTGGCGCACCAGGCTTGGTGCGCCACAGAATGTCTAATTTCTGTGGCGCATGTGATTTAGTGCGCCACAGAAATGTGACTTTCTGTGGCGCACCGGGCTTGGTGCGCCACAAAAAATAATTCTGTGGCGCGCCAATTAAGGGTGCGCCACAGAGTGCCAACCTACCTATATAGGGTTTCCCTACTAGTGATACAATCAATTATATAGTAGCAAATATGCTTAATTATGTTTCATTGTAAGTTGTATTTTTCCTCTTGTTAGCATGTCTAATTCTAATTGTAGGAATACAACTCTAGAAGTTCACAACGCACGGTAAATATTTTTTAGCTTATTAAAACTTGTGACACCTTCTAAGTAATAACTATTATATAGAGATTCCTTTGATATTATAAAAAGTATGAAATGCTGATCGTTCTCCGACCAAGAACGTAGTTGCCACAACTCAAGAAGCTTTCCTTGATTCACTTTGAATTGTATGTTCATCTACTTTTGTTTTAAGTTAAGTTTTATGAAATTAATTGTTGTGTAAAATACATGAGTGCTTGTTAATTAAGTGATGCTTCATGTTCGTATTCTTTATTATCGACACTTTCACTCCATAAACTTGTGGTCATGTTTACCGAGCTCAGTTTTCGCTTGGGGACAAGCGAGGTCTAAGCTTGGGGGAGTTGATACGTCCATTTTGCATCACTATTTTGTATCATAATTTACTGTTATTCATCGATATATTTCATATTAGAATGCAATACTTATGTTATTTTATCTTATTTTGCATGATTGATGATTATTGAGGAATAAACTGCCGGAGCCTAGAATCAGCTGGAAAAAGCACCATCAAGATACTATATTTCTGCAACTCCAAAAATTCCGAGAAAATTCAGGCGTTAATATTTAGTCAGAGGATGGCCGGAGCCAGAAGAGGGACCAGAGGGGGGCCACATGGTGGCCAGACGCCACCCAGGCGCGGTCAACCCTTGGACCGCGCCTGGGGCCCACCTGGTGGCCCAGCGCCGCCTCCGGCTCTCCCCTCTCGCGTATATCTTCCCCATAACCTAAAAATCCAGGGGGACGCTTCGAAGAAATATTCCGCGGCCGCCTCGGGGGCGGAAACCATAGAGAGAGAAAAGCTCTCCGGCAGGGAGAAGTCTGTTGGGGAAATTCCTTCCTGGAGGGGGGAAATCGTCGCCATCGCCATCGTCATCGCCACGGGCCTCATCGGGAACATCATCCACACCATCTCCACCGCCAGCACCGTCATCACCGCCGCTCCACTCTGTTCCACTGAGACATCTAGGGTTCCTCCTTGTGTAGTTTATTGGGATTACTTTTCTGGTGTTGATTACTTGTCTTAGTTGATGCTATTGAGTTTTATCGGTGAATTACATTTATGTCCAGATTGTTGTTCATCACTTTATCACCTCTGATCATGTTCCAAATGATGTCTCGTGAGTAGTTCGTTTAGTTCTTGAGGACATGGGAGAAGTCTTGGCACTAGTAGTGGAATTATGTTGAGTCGTATTTAATGGTTTGATATTTAAGTTGTGGTGTTATTCTTCTAGTGGTGTCGTGTGAACGTCGACTACATGATACTTCACCTTTATGGGCCTAGGAGAATGCATTGTGTATTTAGTTTACTTATTGTGGGGTTGTCGGAGCGACAGAAACCTAAACCCCCGTCAGTAGGCTACTGCATACGGGAGCGTAGGATCTCGGAGTTTAAGGCTGTGGTTAGTTAATTCTTAAATACTTTCTTGCATTTGCGGATGCTTGTAAGAAGGTTTAATCACAAGTGTGTACTGGCCCAAGTAAGAGCGGTGCATTAGCATAGGTTCACCCACACAACACTTATCAAAACATTGAAGATTAATCAGCGGTATGAAGCGAAAGTGACTAGACGAAATTCCCATGTGTCCTCAGGAACGTTTTAGCCATCATAAGTAACACCACCGGCTTGTCCTTTGTACTCCTCCGTATCAAAATATAAGTCGCACTACCAACTTACCACACACATGTATCTAGACATGTTTTAGTGTACTAAAACATGTCTAGATACATGTGTGTGGTAAGTTGGTAGTGCGACTTATATTTTGATACGGAGGGAGTACTAAAAAGGATTGGGCCACTTGCTGCAATTATTATTGCTCTCTTTTATTTACTCGCACTTTATTTATTTGCTATTACAAAAACACATAAAAACTTGTCTGTTAGTATTTGTAGTGAAACCTTGCGCGAAACTACTTGCCAACACCTTCTGCCCCTCGTTGGGTTCGACACTCTTATTTATCGAAAGTACTACGATACACCCCCTATACTTGTGGGTCATCAGTTTCCGATATTTGCTCATCGGACACGGACATTTGCCAAATCTCCGTTTGCCATAAGATGCAGCCCGACGTCCCGCTAAATTGGCCTATAAGAACCCTACGCCCTTCACTCTCACTGTCTCACTTCCAACCCTAGCCGCCGCACAGTCTCCTCTCTCTCCACTGTCTCGCATGGCTTCCACTGTCCGCACTGGTAGATCCGCCCATCGCGGCCGTCCCACCCTCTGGGCCTTCACGCAGTACCAGCGTCAGCTGGTGTTGCAGGACGAGCGCGCGGAAGGCTCCAGCGCTCCGTCCACTTTCGGCCACAGCCGGTCAACTGGCCGCCACTGTAGCCTCCGCCAGATCCGCCAGGCGTGCTACGCCGGCCCCCATCCTCGCTTTTGGAACCATCCGTCTTCCTCTTCGTCCTCGTCCTGGTCCTCTGACGATGAGGAAGAGGAGGAGGATCGTGATCTGTAGATCGTGCGCCAACTCTCCCGCGCCGATTTCGAGCGCCAGGATGCCCAACGTCATCAGGGCGAGGCCGATCTGGAGGTGGCGGTCCTCCTCTCCGAGGCCTCGAACCAGGTCGAACGTGCCGACGAGGCGGTCTTCCAATCAGACCTCCGAGCCGCCATAGCCCTCTCTTTGGTCCCCGGCGAGGGCAAGGGGCTCGAGGTGGAGGCGCCGCCAGGGAGGCCGATGCTAGCTCCGTCGCCGGCGGCAACGCTAAGCGAGCCCGCCTCGCCTAATGTAAGACCCCAGTGCAGTAGATTAGTTTTTTTTATTTTTCACATATTTTTGCTCATTTCAGTAGATTAGCTCTGTTCTAGTTGTAAGTAGTTAATTGTTTAGACATAGATCTGCTCTGTTTTTAGTAAGCATTGTTTAGACATAGATTTTAGCTCTGTTCTTGTTGTAGGTAGTTAATTGTTTAGACATATAGTTGCTCTGTTTTTAGTAGGCATTGTTTAGGCATAGATTTGCTCTGTTTTTAGTAGGCATTGTTTAGACATAGATTTTAGCTCTGTTCTAGTTGTACTTAGTTCTGCTTCTAGAATGCCGATGATTAAAATTAGGTGACACCGTGTGATCCGGGGGTGCTAGTGATCCTTGTGATATGCACAAATACACATCTTGTGCATCTACTTGGCTCGCTTGCTCCATCCCTGAAATTTGTGTGTCCAATCTACATATATATGAGGCATGGTTTAGGCTATGTTCTAGTTGTAATTAGTTCTATTTTCTTGTAATGCCGATGATTAAAATAAGGTGACACCGTGTGATCCGATGATTAAAATGTTGTCTTGGCTTTTCGTTGCCTAATATTATGTTGCATATAGAGATGTAGAAGCTTACCTCTTGAATTTTTTCATCTCCTCTAGGGCGAGGAGGAAACCTGGAGACTACGCGGCGCCCGTGAAGACGTAGGAGCGGGGCTCCGTCCACACGGTCCACTGAAGCCGGCGCCTCCAGGAGCAAGACTTTTGTGCAGTACTAAATAGGTAGAAGAAAACCACACACAATGAAGCAGAGCGAAGAGGAAGGTGTAGAACCGGCGGCCATCAAGCGGGAACCAGGACTCCGTCGACGGCGCAGCAGGTGTCACCGTTTTTTTCTTCCTTTATCCCTCATTACAAACGGTCAAAAACTAATCTTCGTATCTGATGTAAAGCTTTTAGGCAACGATTATATATTATGCCCGTTGCCAAACTTATTGGAAACGATCAAAATCTCCGTTGCCATTGTGCGGCTTCACAACAGCAGCGGAGGCGGGGAAACGGACCGTTTCTCCGTTTCCGATGAGGGTTTTGGCCCATTTCCGATGTGTCATTCTATACTAGTGTGTGTTCTAAAAAAAGTTATGGAATTGGTTGAAAATATGCGGAAATAAGGTACACATGTAATATTTAAACACAGAATATGCTAGGCTCAACGACACCAACAACAAAGGCTACCACGAGAAAATAAATTCGGTAACTGAGACATGCAGAGACGAAGATGTATCTCGATGTTCGCTTAAAAAAAAAAGGAAGCTATGTGGGTTACCACGAATAACCCCCCCCCCCCCCCCCCCCTGCCCCAACGCTATGAAGTCCACCATCTTCTCTTACTGAAGTTAGGCATCCTTCTTACAGTTAGATTTTCCTCTACCTCGGAGTAAGAAAGATCCACAATCTCTTCACAACCCCCACGAAGGGTAAAAGCACGTTCTTATTCACAATCTTCCACGAAGAGGTCCGCGCGGCACCAATCACTAAGCAACATATATAGGACACCCTCCAAGAGTAAAAAACTCACGAGCCATCACCCAAAAAAATCAATGCAGGGAGCTCAAAACAAGGGCCTGATGCAAAGCAAGAACACCAACAATACTCAAGTCCCTCGCTCTAAAATAGAAAAATTAGCGACAAATGACATGGAAGAATCGGGGAAAATAAAAATAAAAGCAGACTCTCTATGATCTAGATCCAAAAGTTTTGCTTTACGTAGAATACAGATTGATTGGTGTAAATGTGGATCTATATTTTCTCTCTCTTTTTCCCTAGAATATGCAACAATCATTTGAGAAGATGGACAGAAATCAAGCTTTTGATGGTCAACAATGGTGGGGCTCTCAAATGTTGTTTGTGTTGTTTATGACATTCAAACCAGGATGGAGATAGAATCATGATACTTTTATATGGCGTGACTTCTTCCTCACCACTGAAAAACACACGAACCTATCTTAAAATAAAATAGTACTCCAGGGACGAATACCATAACGACCACATGAGAAGAGGAGAACTGGCGCAAGGACCATTTTTTTGTCGGCGGCTAGATTTTTCCTAGATCCCTGTCCCTCCCTTTTTTGAGTAATCACGACAAAATGCACTAAAACTATTTAAGGAACACTAAAATAAATTTGCATGCATATACATGTTTTCCATATGAATTTCACAATCTTGATTTGGCAGTACAAAAGGCCATATAGGACCAAATAACCTAAGAGTCGAAGCCTTTAAAATATACATAATTCCCTACAAACTGCAATAGCCATGTACAAGCTTGGCTGAAAACTAAAAGTTTGTTCATTAGGCAATCAGACCTAGTTTCTCGCTCTAAAGTCCCTCGCTCTAAAATAGAAAAAATAGCGACAAATGACATGGAAGAATCGGGGAAAAGAAAAATAAAAGCAGGCTCTCTATGATCTAGATCCAAAAGTTTTGCTTTACGTAGAATACCGATTGATTGGTGTAAATGTGGATCTATATTTTCTCTATCTTTTTCCCCAGAATATGCAAAAATCATTTGATAGGATGGAGAGAAATCAAGCATTTGATGGTCAACAATGGTGGGGCTCTCAAATGTTGTTTGTGTTGTTTATGATATTCAAACCAGGATGGAGATAGAATCATGATACTTTTATATGGCGTGACTTCTTCCTCACCACTGAAAAACACACGAACCTATCTTAAAATAAAATAGTACTCCAGGGACGAATACCATAACGACCACATGAGAAGAGGAGAACTGGCGCAAGGACCATTTTTTTGTCGGCGGCTAGATTTTCCTAGATCCCTGTCCCTCCCCTTTTTTGAGTAATCATGACAAAATGCACTAAAACTATTTAAGGAACACTAAAATAAATTTGCATGCATATACATGTTTTCCATATGAATTTCACAATCTTGATTTGGCAGTACAAAAGGCCATATAGGACCAAATAACCAAGAGTTGAAGCCTTTAAAATATACATAATTCCCTACAAACTGAAATAGCCATGTACAAGCTTGGCTGAAAACTAAAAGTTTGTTCATTAGGCAATCAGACCTAGTTTCTACTCAAGAAATCTTATTTGTTACCCTCGTATTGCTTACGAAAGGTTATTTCTCAATAGATAAACTTGCACACATGAGTTTAAGTAGTAAAATGTGAACTTATTATTTTGTTTTATAAGGGTTTGTTTAGCTTGAGCTCAGTTGTTCATATCAACTATCTGGCTAACCAAGATTTTGACCAAGATCCCCTAAATTAGCTAAAAATTGGCAAAAAAAAAAGTCGAACAGACAAAAAAGACATAGAGATGTCTTCTTTCCATTTGACTTGTTGGCCACAACTAGTTGTTTGGACTTTTGTTGACCTTGTTTAACATTGATAATTTTCACCATGTTGGACAATATAGGACCCCAGACATGAAATATTGTTCTCCGAATTGACCAAATCACGATTGAACAAAAAGTGACTGAAACTTAAACAAAGTTGAGGCATCTCTCCGAAAAAACAAAAGACAATCGTCCCAGGAGCCCCAAAATTTGCATATGAAACGGTTTGGTCGTTCGAAGAATTTGATCCTTCATTGCTTTTGTTAAGAAAATGTATATCTGAATCCTTCTACTTCTAGTACATGACTACATGGTACATCAGCAAAACCAAGTAGAAGTGGTTGTATCGATCAGCTGTATAGCCTGTATGACGACATTTAAAATTGACCATTAATACAAAAACTTATTCTGCTCAGTCATTAACCTGCAAGTTCCACACCATCTTTACACAAGTAGACTAACTCTACGCAAGATTACTGATGCCAGAAACGCGCCAAACCGCAGAAGCAGAGCGGAGAACGATCAGCTGGAGGAGCCCTGGAGCCTGGACACGAAGCTAGAGGCTGCGAAGGCGGCGGATCCACCGGTGACGCAGACGAGCGCCACGACGGCCTGGAGCGCGACCTCCCAGGGGTACTGCTCGGGGACTAGGAAAACGACGGCGGGCCCGGCGACGAGCAGCAGGAGCGCGAGGCTCTGCAGCGTGCCGGGAGTGCCGGGTCGGTGGCGGCCGATAGCACCCCGAGCTCCTCCGCCTTGGACAGCAGCCCGAGGCGCTCCACCGCCGACAGCGACAGCCCCGCGCGCTCCGCCGCCGACAGCAGGCCCGCCTTCTCCGCCTTGGTCAGCAGCCGCAGCTTCTGCACGTTCGTCAGCAGCTTCACCGGCGCCGACCCTTTGGTTGTGCCCGGGCGCGGCGGGCCCGCCGGCGTCCCCACCGACACCGGGAACACCGTCATCGTGCCCTGCACACGCGCGTTATCAGTCGCACGCAGTACGCATGGAATTGACATGGAAATGAACGGCGGGCGCTAGGAGCTTACCGATGACCTTCTTGTACCGGAGGTGGGCTTCGGGCCCTTGGTGGCCATGGCGGTGACACGGTCTCTCCTAGTGATGCTGTTCGGCCTCGCCGTGGTCGCGGCGACTGTACTGTTCGGCGACAGGAGTGACGCCATTGCCACCGCGTGCTAGCTCTCCTCGCGTCGATGCTCCTCTGCTCTGCTTCTCTGCTTGGCGACGTGCAAGCTTTCCTTCCCAGTAGAAGTGCGATGATGTGTGGCCTCTGCGGCTCTGCCGATTTATCCAAGCGGGAGACGTGGCGATTCCTCCAGCACTCACATATTGCATGCAAGATATGATGCATGCCAACGGTTTTGTATAATATATAGTGTTAACTTTGCCATCAAGTGACTCCGTGGCCCAATGGATAAGGCGCTGGTCTACGAAACCAGAGATTCTGGGTTCGATCCCCAGCGGAGTCGCTTTTATTTTTTCGTTACGAAGTTTCTCTTTTCGGCCCTTTTTGGGCCCAAATACGGGAAAGCCCAATGAACCATGTTAATAAGAACTGGGCTCAGCTGCCCACATCGAAGCTCTTAACACGTAGCCAGCCGCCGTCACGCGAAAGAAAACCCTAGCCGAGCTAGCAGAACTCGTAGTCGGAGAAGCAGATTCGGGAGAGCAGACATGGCGGTGGCGGCGCTGGAGAAGATCAAGGCGTTCTGGGACTCGCAGTACCACAACGAGGAGAACTGGGCGGTCAACTACGTCAGCCTCTCTCTCTTTCCCCTCTCCTCCCACTATTATTGCCCCATCGATCTAGTTATTTATGCATTGCACGCTTAGTTAGTCTACCTTGTTCTTGCGTTGTTGATTTGAGAAGATTACCTGCTAGGATCTAGATTTTGCGGCCCGTTGCGGATGGAAGAGTGAAATTGGGTTTGGATGCTTAGGATGTTCACCGCTCTTTGGTTTGTATGGTCCCTGAACTTGCTAGTTGACCGATCGATGGTTGCTACAACCAGCTCGCGGTTTTACATCAGATTAGGGATCGATTTTTCAGTCCTCCTGACCGACTTTTTGATTTTTCGTTCTTAAAACTAAGGCGCTTGCTATCGTTTTAGACTTTGAGGTTCCTGGCTATTCGTCAGGTGATACTATGTGTTGCGCTGGTCGCAGATAGTGGCTTGTGACATTGGCTTCTAGTTCTGTTAGGCAGCTACGCCCGCCGTGTTATTGCAGCAGCTCCTGCCTGACAGTTCCACCTCTTACCTTCTGCTGTGTTCTGCTGTGTGTTCTTCTCAAGGTTGTCCGAATCTTGATGCTGAATCGAACAGGTGGTTCCATAGTATGGTCACAATTCACTGGATAGGTGTAGAATATAGGACCGGCAGTCACACCATAGTTCTAGTTCATAGGATTGGTCTGTCAATCTAGGTCGACAACTTTGGCTGATCCGCTGATGAATTGCTTACTTACCCTCAGGAAAATGGTTCTTTTAATTATGTGCGGCAGTGATCCATGGATCTAAATTTTTGCCTGCGGTCTGCGGTCTGCCAAACTTCTGAGTGGCGGTGACTATTTGTTGCTTGTGAATCCTAACTTTGAGTTATGCTTGCATTAAATTTTCTCGATGGTGAATCCTAACCCTGAAATTTAAATCATGTCCGGCAATCGAACCTTTACGTTTTTATGGCCCTTGTTGTTGTTGGCCACAAAAGAAAAATCCTCATTTTTATTGAGGTGCAAAAGGATTTTGAGTTGTAGCTACATATTACCTTGGCAGCTTCAATATCATAACTGTGCTGGACTGTCATCAGGTTAAAGAATATTAAGATTAACTAATTATAGTTTATAGTGATACTGTATCCTTGTTGTTTAGGACAATTTCTTATGTTGGTACAAAAAACTCTTTACTAACCATGTTATTTTTTTTCATTTGCAGAAGGTGCTAAAGGCTGCTGGTTTGTTTGCTGGATCCATCTTTCTGATGCGCACCCAGGGTGACAATATGGTCATCTAAACGGAACTTCATAGGATAACAATGGACATCCTGGAGCTGGTTGCTTGTCCTTTTTCCATTTGTTTTATCAACATGGTCATCGCACATGTTCTTAATGTGGATTCAGGAGTGCAACTGTTCTTGGACACTTCTTTGTAATAATGGAGGCCGAAGTTAGTATTATCTTATTAGATGTTCGCTGCTTTGTGAAACATCAGGCTAATCGTCGACAACTTGTGTGGATCACCTTTTGTTACATCTTATTGAACTCTGTATCCTCCAACTCGGGAAATGGATTAAGCTGATGATACTATTGCTGTGAAGGGTGTGAATCTTGTATCTTTCCGTTCAGTGTTTGTGTGTTGCTGTTGTTATGGTAACATCTGTGAACGTTATACTCTCATCTGGAACACAGCTCGTCTGCTGGATGTTTCCCTACAAGGCGCCAAATTTGTCAACATATCCTGAGAAGGCCTTGTAGTGCATCTGATCACCAAAATTTATGTGTATGCGCGCTTGCTCCCTCATACATAACGCATCAGATTTGCAAGCAGATAGATCATTCTACATTTTCTCACTAGTGTACGAAAATGTGAGACATTTTTTTTAGAAACTGTGGGGCAATAGATTTGCCCCTTATATTAATTAAGAGAGAGTTGTAACAACACAAGTAAGATACAACCGGATTACTCTCCCGGTGATTATTGAATGACTGCCAGTCTCCCACAGCTTGGACTCCTACTAGACGAAATAACTCCCTTGGGCTAAACTGAAAATCATTGTTTGCGGGGTGCTATTCCTTGGACAAACAATGTTGTTTTTATGGTTCATGCGTATTACTTGTTTCTTCATAGTACAACTATTGTATGCTTGAAAAAGAAATTGAAGAACACTACCAGGCTTATGATTTTTCATGTTTTCTCATGGCCCTGACACAACCAAGAAGTATTGAACATGAGATCAAGCACGGGGAGTATGCGATATTATCAATGAACTTCCTACTAGTCACACGACTATGCTTTGACATCAGTTTGCTGTGTCTCGAGTTCACTACCTTGAATCAGGCCAAAACTCTACTCTTTTATAGAGACAACAAACTCGTGATCTGCTGGGAAACAATGGAAGAAACACATGATAAATGCAAGATTGGCGTGCTTTAAAGCAGATAAGAACATTTGCATTTTTCAAAGGCAAACAGAAAATCTTAAACATCAAGGTAACTGCACTCATGGACATCATAACATCACATCACACAATAAAAATGGGCAGCAAACTACCAAACTTCCAAGCAGTGCAACCACATGCATATATAGCTCTTTCATGCTCTAAGATCTGAATTACTCTTCGGTGGGGAATTTTCATGCAAATGCATGCCATTTCTGTCCAAACTAGCTAACTGAACAATTTTGAGATAATGGAGGAAACCAAACCAGGTCGACAAGGATATTGCGAGCTTGCCTTGATGATTTTTTTTCCTCAGCTTCGAATCTCAACTATGTTGTGTACGGTCCTTACTACTGTAGTGTTGGTGAGGTAGGGGCTGACATAGTTGAGTCCCACTACAAGGATTCCCTCTTTGCCGGCATCAAAATCACTGGCATCAACGTCGAGGTTATGCCGGACTGGTGAAATATTACTAGTATAAATTAATATTCGCATCTTGGGTAAACTGTTGTCTTACAAGTGGGAGCCCGAAGTGCTGGCATTTCTGCTGGTGACCAACTGTGGGTTGCTGGCTACCTTGTTCAGGTATATCAATCTGGAAGATGATCTTATTCTTATCATATTCTCGTGACTGTATGTTATCTCAAACAGCATTAGTATTCAGTATAAATTACTATGATGGACTGGCCCTTTCCCTTTCTTCAGAGGATCATGAGATTGCCAGACCCGAAGCCCATCCCAGGAGACTGGAACGGTGTTGCCAACACTGTGTTGGTGCTCACACAAACCCGTACTGGTAAGATGAAGATGCTTGAACTACTTGAAAGGGCTTTGTTCATGTTAACGTGTTACTCCGCTGATCGCTTCTGTGTTGCATTCAGTACCGAGTCGATGAGGAAAGACGGTGGGTTCGAATTCATCGTGGCTGCCGTTGAGAAGCTGAAGCTGAGGCACATCGCCGCATACGGTATTGCGGTGAGGGCCGTCTCGGCGGCAAGCACAAGACCGCCGACATCCACACCTTCAGCTGGGTACGCACCTTGCGTTTCGGTATCGAATCACCTGAATCCATGTCACATTACAACATCGATTCCGAAAACCCTACTTGCTCTGCAGGGTGTTGCAAACCGTGGCACATTCATCCGGGTAGGCCACGAGACGGAGCAGAACTGTAGAATTATGAGATTGGCGGAATATGATGGATGTATTATTGAGCCTTATGGGCGAGTATATAAAGGCGTACAAGGTACCGACTTGGAGTACAAGACAAGTTAGCTCCGTATGGAAACGGATCCTATCTCTATCCTAACCTACCATAACGATCATATACATGTTTACTCTAACATCCCACGCAGTCGTAGCGGTAGCGTCGTGAACAACTAGAACGTCGCGGACGGGGAGAGAAATCGAAATAGAATCCAGTGGGCTGACATCCCCGCAGTAGGAGCGGGAACGTCGTGGACGGGGTCGATGATGCACATGCTTGGACTGTAGAGTAAGCTGATGAGGAGCTCAAGCGAGGTGATAGCCCTTTGTGCCGATGTCGAGGAAGCTGAGAGCGTAGGGTGGTGTAGCCGTAGTCGAGGTAGCCGTGCGAGGGGCGCCGTGGTCGATGTCGAGTCGGGGTTGCCAGTGTCGAGGGAGCCGTCGTGGAGCCGCGGGCGCTAGGGCGCGTGAAGAGGACGGAGACGCGTCGAGGCAGTCGTCGAGGATGCCGATGCCGAAGACGACACAGTACGAACCGTCGAGGACGAGGTGCAGCCATAGTTTTACCAGAACAAGGCGCACGTCGGGGACGAAGGCATACTCCGGCTTTGCCAGAGCCGAGTACGCATAGAAGAACTCGGTGCCGTGGTCGAGGCAGTCGTAGAGGAGGGAGTCGATGCCGAGGACGTTGTCGAAGCCGATGAAGACGAGGCCCTCACCCCAGATTGCCAGACTCGGGGACACGTCGGGGACGAAGGCACGCACCGGTGTTGCCAGTACCGTGCGTGCGGGGGAAGGGACCACCATGAACCATACGCCAATGTCGGAGGGAATAGCCGAGGAGGACTCGACGACGGTTGCGGCGTCAATCGGCGTGGGGTAGAAGGTGCCGATGTCGTCCGCAGTTGTCGGAGTAGACGTAGTCGGGGACGAGAAGATGATGCTGGCGACGAGGTCATGGTGGACGAAGACGTAGAAGGCGGCGAAGGCAGCGATGGCCTGGAGTGGCCATCCTGGACGCCTAGACAAGGTGTGATCGGCGGGAACTGCGACGGCCGGAGTGGCCATGCAGGTTACCTGTAGAACGGCGGCGGCGTTACTCGAAGTAGGCGAGAAAGAACTCGGCGGCGTGACGAAGACCATGCACGGACGGTGGCGTTCCCGCGCCAAGGGAAGCGGCGCGGCGCATACCACGTGGAAGTCGACGCGCAGGGACGGCGGAGTGGACGGCGTGCCGCGGTGCTACTGCCCGAAGGGGCGACGCAGCAGCAGCGCGCGGGTCGGGGCGACGGCGGGTGCCGCCGGTGGCGTACACGCCTGGGAAGGCACGTTGGCAGCCGGCAACATGGACCAAAGGCGGCGGCGGCGCGGCCCGAAGGGCGACGCGGCGGCAGCCTGCAGCTCGATCGGTGGTAGGCGCGTGCTAGGGGACGTGCTTGGCGTAGACATGCGCGGGATCGGTTGATCAGACCGACGCGGCGCGGTACGCGCCATGGCGGCGATGACGACGCACAGATCGGAGTCGATGGCGAAGTTGTCGGTGAAGTCCCAGTCGATGACGGCGAAGACGAACCGGCGATGGAGACCGTGCAGACGAGGGAAGCCGGCTGCGGCGCGTCGAGGTGTCCCTTGGACGACGCGTCCGGCCTTGCTGCGCGGTCGGTGAAGACGAGCCGGTCGATGCGGAGTCGGCGCTGGCGAGTCGGCCGCGATAGCCGGCTTGAAGGAGCCGGCCGGTGCGGAGTCGACGCCGACGAGTCGGCTGCGATAGCCGGCTGTCGAGGAGCGGGCCGGTGCAGGTCGATGCCGTTGTCGGAGTAGAGGCGCGAGAAGACGACGGGCGGTGGGCGACGCAATCCGATCTATGATCGGCAAACCAAAAAGAAAACGCCGGTCGAGCGACCGGCGGAGAAAAAAAACCCGATCTACAGATAAAAAAAAGGACTCTAGTGTAGCCGATCAACCGACCGGCGGACAAACCCTAGGTACGGGCGGCGCGGCCCCCGGCGGAGATCATGGAGATCGACCTCCCCGGGGGCGGCGCGGTGCGGAAGCGACGGCGGCGGCTAGGTCAAGGATCGTGCCGCTCTTATTTAGCCTCATGGACGAGTATATAAAGACGTACACGGGACCGACTTGGAATACAAGACAAAGACAAGTTAGCTCCATATGGAAACGGATCCTATCTCTATCCTAACCTACCATAACGATCATATACACGTTTAGTCTAACAAGAACGGACTTCGAGGACTATCGGCCGGCGTCCAACACATCGTCACGACCTCACCTTCATCATCGCCGAGACCACCATCTTGTGGACGCCCTGAAGCACACTCCAAACATTCAGCTCGCGGTGTGATCACCGGTTTGGTGGTGGCAATTGGAGGATCTGGTGATTGCATTCGTGCTGTGGACAAAATGCTTCCAACATTTCCTTTCGTGGACCCGATGCGTTTCGTCGGGATCTTCTTCCTTCCGGGACAGTTTTCTGTAGAATCCATTTATTATTTACATATGGTTAAATAAAACATAGTTACCTGCAAAAATAAAACATAGTTTTCCAAACAATAATTTGGAAATTGAAGATTCCTCTTAAGATTAGGATATTAGATTCATTTCATACCTTAGCGGAGTTATCTGAAAAAATATTATTTGGCTAAACAGAACTGGAAGGCAATAGTGAATTTGCTTTCTAATGACTGTGATGAAACGATTCATCATCTATTTTTGTCCCGTTCTTTCATGATTTTCACTATGAAAAACGGTGCAGGTTTGCAACTTACCACCTCCAATTAGTATCTCGAATATGTGGGAGGAAAAACGCATGAATGGTCACCAAACTTTTCCGAGATGAGCACATCGGTCACATCTCTCCAAATGTGAAAATCCGGCACTGAACTCACCATTACGATCGTTTTGGTCATGAACCGGCGGACCGTTTTTTCTAGGAGGAGCGCTGAGCGTCCTCCGGAGGATCGGAAGCCCCGATCCTCCGCATCAGGCGTGCGACACGTCCTGGTGCCCATGTGCTTCCCTTCTTTTCCTGTACAGAAAAATACACCCCGCCCCCAACAACCAACACGCGACTCGGATGGCCCCTGCTCATCGCTCACGGCTCCGGCGACCTTCAGCTGGCAAGCACCTCTCGCCGGCGGCGAGCAGCACCGCCGTGTCCTGGAAGCAGCGTCGTGCCGACCCTCGAAGCAAAGCTGTTGTGCCCCTAGAAGCACCCCGCCTCCACCCCGGCAGCAACGCCTTTGCGCCCTTGGAGCAACATGTCTCCACGCCCAACTCCGGCCATCGCCGGCATCGCTCGGCCGCGCCACCATGGACACCTCAAAACCCTAGAAAGTTTTGCTACAACCAGAGAAGAAATTTGCTACAAAAGTTCAAAGGATTTGCACCTCCTGAAATTAAATTGCATCCTATAAAAAACAAATTTGCTACAACAGATTCACGGATTTGTATCAATAGGGGGATCTTTTTGCTACAAAGCTTCCAAATATTTGCACCGCATCCAAGAAATATTGCTGTGAAGAAGAACTTGCTAACAATATTCAACTGTTTGCATCAAAACTGGAATTTTTGTGCTACAAAGCTTCCAAACATTTGCACCACATCAAAAGAAAAAAATGCATCATGTGCAGAAGAAACTTGCAACATTTTTTCTGTGCATTTGCATCAAAAGGGGCACAATTATGCTACACAGCTTACACAAAATTGCACCACATCAAGGAAAAAGGGCAAAAAAATCATAGAAGAAATTTGCTCCCGGACGGCGGACGCCTTCCGCCACGCCTGCCTCACGAGTTGCTGCCTTCCACTACGTTGTGGAGCACGGGCGACGTTGGGGTTGGAGCACGGATCAGCGCGGTGGGGTGGAGCACCGGCGGCGCTCCGGTAGAAGGTGCAGGGGTGACCCGGTGGTGGTTGGAGCCGGCGGCGCTCCGGTAGGAGTAGTAGGAGGCGGCATGACCGATGGTTGGAGTAAGGGGACGCGCCAGCCAGGGGAGGAGCCGGGCGGCGCTCCGGTAGGAGGAGCGGGGGGGGGGGGGGCACGGTGGTGGTTCGAGCAAGGCGAGACGCCAGGCCGGGGGGAGGGCCGGGGAGCCGGGTGGCGCACCGGTAGGAGGAGAAGACGGTGGCGCAGTGGTGGTCTCGTGCGGTGGAAAAAGAAGAATTGGGAACGAGTGGAGGAAGAGACTCGGGTGGAGATAAGGTTCGTGGCTGGACCCCACACCCACGTTGTCCTTGGAGGCTGGACACGCATCGCGAGGGTGACCCGGAGGACGCGAGCCTCCGGCTGATTATTAGCGTTTCCCTTTTCTAGCTACGTGGCGCACATAGTGGGGACGGGTGTTTTTTTTTTGCAAAAAGGACCATGCTATTGTTATTATTCCATTATATTGGTCCCTACCCCTTGAGTTCACATTAATGTCGGCTCCCTCTAATTTCAGCAAGTGTTACAATATGATATGAGGTAGAACCGCACAACCGGCAATAACCAAAACCAAATGCAACATGTTTATCGACCATTCAAGGGAACCTGACATGGTGCGGACCGGCGTGGCGTGGCCCCTCCCATAGAGTCGCAGGACCCGAGCGCGCAGACACGGGGCTTCGGCGGCATTGCGCTGCCTTCCAGCACGCGCACCATTGTGGCCAAGTGGGTCCTCGTGGAGGCAGCACAACGCAAGGATAGGACGCGCCCCACCTCGGCCTCTCTCACACGAGTCCCTCCACCCTCGGTTCGACGACTTCTAGGTATTTCCCCTGCTCGTGGAGTGCCAATGCCACCATCCGGAAGTACTCGTCATCTTCCAGCTCCAGTCCCGCCCACCTTGCCGTCGAGGACGTCATTGTGATGCTATAACCGGACGGTCCCCGAAACTTATACGGGACAACACCTCGAGCAGGAAGGCCCAATCCACCATGTCAAACTCTTTAGTGATGTCAAGTTTGAGCATCATTGCAGCGGTGCCTCGACTATAAGGCTCCTCGTCGTGCCCTAAACCAACTTTTTTTTTAACATTAAAAGGCGCTGTATTAAAATATGGCAAGGGATACAACGCGGCTTACACCAGGACCCACACAAGAAAAGAAATTACAATTAGGTCCCTGAACAATTGCAAGAAGGACCTCCACAACAGATTTGGGAACGCAATCAAGTCCTTCGGGAAGCTCGAAGTCAACCTCGCCGTCGCCGGAGACGAAACCACTTGGGACGGTGAGGGCGCCATGGCTCACGACCACGACTACCGAGCAACAGGGCCTCCGACACGGCACCAGGCCAGGAGGTTGAAGACTGTGGCCAACAACAAGCTTGGCCACGCAAGGCCGCCCTTCGGCCCGAAGAATCGCCGGCACGGCAAGGCAACAGCAGCTTGCTCCCAAGGCCGACGATGATAAGCTCCAGCAAAGCCGCCCTTCGGCTAGAAGATGGGGAGGAAGAAACCTCCCGGAATCCGCACGGCCACCGCAGGATCCACCAGATCCGCTCCCCACTGCAACTTCCTAGCCCATCCCCTCGCCACCATGGCCGGCCAGAGGGAGAGAAACACAGTCAAGCAGCAGAGGAGGAGGAGATCCCCTACCTTGAGCCTCGCCTTATTGAAGCCCCTGCCGCCCATAGCCACAGCCCACAGCACCGACGACCGAGGTCGGCTACCACCAGCACGGGAAGGCGCACCACCAGCGCAGCTCGACGCCGGCGACCCGCAGAAGCATGGCAAAAAGACAAACACTACACAAGATAAAAACGATGCAACCCTAGATCTACACGAGGTATGGACAGGGGAGGGGAGAGGCCAGGCCTCCCTCCCCCTCCGCTCCGGCCGGCCAAGCCGGTGGAGAAGAGAGGAGGGCGGCGACGAGGCGAGAAGAAGCGCTCAGAAGACTCTGGAGGGAGAGGGAGAGAAGAGGAGAGCAGGCAAGCTCCTCGCCCTAAACCAATTGGAAGCTGTTTTGCAAACACTGCCCCTTTACGAACGCACTCTGGTGCGGTCCCGCGAGATATGACATAAGTGACTGCCACTATGAAGATTAGGTATGCGCATTGCATCATCTCTAACTATATGAAAGCTGAGCGATTCCTCGAGCTCTCAGCGATCGAGTACTGTAGATCTACAGTAGCTACAGTAACGCGTGGAAGGACCTATTCGTAATTTCCACAAAACTCAGGGACTTTTCTGCAAAACGTCAACGCAGAATCCCTTCCCTCTCTCCCGCGACAGCGCGGTTCGCCGCGGCGCGGCCGGCGCACATCGCCGCCGCACCGCGCCTCCCCGGACACATCGGCGGCCACGACGAGCTCCGCCGTCGCGCCAGCTCCCTCCTCGCCACGGATCGCATCCCGGGACGCCGCGCGCGCCGGAATGGCCGCCGCCGCGCGCGCCGTCCTCCGCCGTGGAAATGGTCGCCGCCGGCATCTCCGGCGACCATATGGCCCGCTACGCCGCCCGTTCGCCTCCCCGCGACGCCGGCCAGCAGATCCGCGCGGCGCCGCTCCCCCCCCCCCCCCCCCCCCCCCCCGCTGCGCGCGCGCGGGCGCGAGCTCCGCGTCGCCGGCGTCTCCGCCGCCGGCTGAAGTCAGCTGCTGGCGTCAGCACGGCCCACCTGTCAGCCGCTGGACAAACGTTCAGAAAAAAAACAAACAATTGTTAAATTCATTACTTTCACACCGTAATTCAAAAAAACACAAATGATATATCAAAATTTACAAACATATAATACCTTTTAAACAAATTTGGTATACATTTCCTTGATTTTAACTTTTACAAAAAAAACTAACATTCCTTTTCCAACAATCATATTTTCGACACAAATTTTAAAGCTAAGATTTCTTTCCCACGCTTATATTTTGACACAAGTTTAAAACGTATTTTCCCGGTTATACTTTCTTTAAGTCAACGTCAAACAAAATAGTGACTGTAATTTATGCGCTACAAATTTTTTACATTTCTCGACCATATTTCAAACTTTTAAACGCCTTTTAAATCTGATCATTTTACAAGCGTAGGGACAAATCAAACTTGAAGAACTTCCCAATTTGAACAATTTTCGAAAACAAATTTTTTTCCAAAAAAAAAATTCCCTAAACTTCTAACAAATTAAACAAACTACATAAACTACTAAATACTATAAAATCAATAGGTTTAGATATATCCATCTGGAAAATATAAAATATATATCAATAATACCACAAAAAATAAATGTTGACTATTTATGTTAATATATCCATCTAAAAAAAATGAAAATATGTCACCATGACCAAATAAAAAATACTGCCTATTTATGTCGTACGAACAAAATCCAAATTTGAATATTACAAAATTTCAAATGACTTTAAAATTTTGGAAAACTGCTACATACTATGAAATCAATAACTTTAAATATATACACCTGAAAAATATGAAAAAAAAATATCGCCATGCCTACAAAAAATAAATGCTGCCTATTTATGACATGTAATCAAATTTCACGTTCAGCCTCCCGTTCCAAATCACGCATATGCGATACTTTTTTCATACATGTTCAGCAAAAATATTTCTATCTAATTATGTCAAATTCATACATGTTCAGCAACGTCACAGTAGGCCCGGCCTGTCAGTGTTTCTTTCTTTTCGCAGCAATTTGCAGAAAATGATAATTGCAGAAAACAAATGATGTTACAAATTCAAATCTTTCTACCAGAATAGTAAAAAAAAACTCAAACTAATCATAAAACTAAGTGCTAATTAATTAGGACAAACTACAGACATATTTAAACATTCCAATTCAGCAAAAAAAATTGAAGAACAAACAAATGCACACATTCTAACTATATGAACAATTGTATGGATTTGAATTAAACAGAACAACTCCCAAATATGGAGTTCAACTGAACATATGTGCATTTCAATTCATTATGATTTAGATTAAAATTTAATAAAAAACACACATCTTAAAACATTCCAAACTGCTTAAAATTTTGAAACATTCTACGCTATGTGAACAAAACATTTCAATTTGCCCACAATCTAAAAAATAACCAATACACTTGCTCCAAGTATATGCACAAATATATGGAGTTGAATTTCGCAAAACAAACTCTCTAATAATGAAATTCAGTTGAATAAATGTGTTTTCGCAGCCATTATGGACTTCAATTACAAATTGACACACAAACAAAAACATCTTTTAACATTCTAATTAGCTTAAAAAATTTGACATACTCTTAAATGTACCGGACTTTTTTACTTTTCACAAATAATTTCAGAAAACATCACAATTCCCGACGTGTGGGCTTACCCTATTTAATTAAATTACAATAAATTTAAAAATATAAACTTTACCTTTTTAATTTCGATGCATTCAAATGTAAACAATTTCCAAAAGTGCATAGCTTCAAATTTAGATTTCCCCCACCACCGTATTAAAAAAAATAAAAAACATATCAACATTAACATAAAAAATAAAAAAAACTTCCACTACTTATGCCATAAGACCAAAATTCAAATTTTCAAAACTTGAAAATTTTCAATGACTTCCAAATCTGAGCATTTGAAAAAACAAAACAAAAAAAAGACATACGACCGAAAATCAAATTTTAAAACTTGAAAATTTTCAATGACTTCCAAATTTGAGCATTTGGAAAGCCAAAAAAAAACATACAAACATCTTCCCACTTTCACCAGCTTTTCAAATTCAAACAAAGTATACATCGATATCTCTGAATATATCCGTTCGAAAATTACGACAAATATATCAAAACAATCCTAAAATTACATGCAAAATACTTATGTTGAGAATTTTTTTTAATATCCTTTTTTTTTCACCATTTAGATGTAATTCAAGTGCATTTCTTCTAATTTCAACTAAATATTGGCACCGAAATACAAACATGATCGACCATTACAAACTACTACATATTTGAATATTCTACAAAATATATAAAAAATGCTCACAAACGAATGCTACCTGTTCATTACAAAATAAAAAACATGTTTGCAAACACGAATTTGGCCAACATTTGGGCGAATATTCAAACATAATCGACCATTACAAACTACTACATATTTGAATATTCTACAAAATACATAAAAAAATGCTCACAAACAAATGCTACCTGTTCATTCCAAAATAAAAAACATGTTTGCAAACACGAATTTGGCGAACATTTAGGCAAATATTCCGATATTCCATATAATATATCGAAAAAAACGCTACACACTTATAGCAAAATACAAATACATACGAACATTTCAATTTGGCTAATATTTCGACACCATACAAATAAACCTTCCCCAAATGTGAAATTAAATTCAAATGGATTTATCTGATTAGAATTAAATATTAACATCGAAATAAAACCATGTTTAAACATTTCAATCCACTAAATATTTAAAATTTCTACAAAATATTTCACAAATGCTCACAAAAAAATGCTACCTATGTACAACAAAATAAAAACATGTTTCAACACTCCAAATTGGCTAACATTTTGGTGAACAAAAAATATATAATGTACAGGAAAAATAACCAAGGGCGTGGCGTGACGCCACGCCAAAATTCAACTAGTACATGTGAAAATCTGAGAAATTTAAAAAGTTTAAATCAACTACGACAAAGTGATTGAAGTTTCGCTTAATTCGATAAGCTAGAATTAGATCGTCGATCTCATTAAGTGCGATAGATTACGACATGCTCTTTGCATTTCAAACGGGGTAAGATCTGAGTTCAAATCCAAAAGGAGCAAGTCATTAGGGGTAGGTTTCGCACCCCTGTCTTCGTCCAGGCGGCGTGCGGTGCAGTTTTAATTTTTGAGAACAGCTCGCTTTATCTTATTAATTATTGATAGACAAAGGGATACACACGCCATCGGGCGGCTCTATCAACCAAACTTGACGACCAGGTTCTAAAGATGATGAAAAACGAACGAGTCTGTGAGCTTCTCCGTTCGAGCTTCTGTTTTCATGTCTGAACGTCGTCCTGTCAAACAGCGACGCCCTCCATTTGATCTCCTTGAGTACCGTACTGAAACAGCCCAAGTAAGGCTTATTCAGACTACTGATCACCTCCAAACAATCGCTTGCAATGCCCAGCTGACGGTGACCCAAATCAAGCGCCAAAGCAAGTGCCTCACGTCAGGCTAGCGCCTATAGAATAGCAGGATTCGAGACCCCAAGAACAAGTTCTTTTTTTTTTGAGAGGAAACCCCAAGAACAAGTGTGCGGTCCAGCGCAAAAAAAAAAAAAAAAAAAAGAACAAGTGTGCGGTGCAGCTAACACACGCCACTGGATCAATGGAGACATGGCCAGTTCGGCCCGTGGCGGCCACACGCGTTAAGCCCATGTGGCTTATGGGCATGGCCCATTTACTTCCGAGTTCCGACTGCTTCCGTCTTTTTGGAGTCCCGAATGCTTCTTCCCGGGTACCCTATGCAACGCGTTAAGCGTCGTTTCGCCCAGAAACGCGCCTCCACCGCCGGCGTCGTCCCTCGCCCCCACCCCCCCACCCCCCCACCCCCCCGCCTCCTCCGCCGGCCATGCCGCCTGCTGCCGCCACCCGCGGCCGGCACCGCTCCCGCGACGCCTCGCCGCCCCGCCCTATTCCAACCGTGGCCCACCGCCGGTCCGACATGGCACCGCACCCCTAGTTAAGTAGCTTCCTCTCCTCTACCGGCGACGCCGTGGCCAGCCGCGTCGTCCCCATCTCCGGCGAGGTCCAGACCTCGCCTCGCCGGTGACGTCGCCAGTGGCAGAGCTTCACAAAAAAAAGCTGGGCGGGCCAGCCCATATAAGAGCCTGTTTTTACTTCATTTTACCGACAAAATTTCTCTATTCTTTCACAATTTTCGTCTAACCTGGGCGGTCCACAGCCCAGGTTGGCTTCAACGAAGCTCCGCCAGTGGACGTCACGGCCATCCGAGTCGTCCCCATCTCCGACAAGGTCGCCGCGGCCGTGCGCGTCACCTTCCTCATCTCCGTCGCCCCCGATCCCCATCCCTCTGCTTCTCTTCGGCCGCCGCCTCCATCTCTGTCGCCTCCATCTCGACTAGTGGGCCGACCCAATTATCGCGAGTGAGGAGCACGATGTGCACTGGGGGATAAGCGTTTGCGTCGACTTACGGACGTCGCATAGGTTTTCCCCTTCTTCCCTTCGTTTCTCACGTACGTATGGCTGTTGTTGTATGGGGTGGGTGGGCCATAGCTGCTCCAGCATGCATCCATGCATCCAATACGCCATACGGAAGGAGAGAGGGTAGAATTCTCATGTTTTTTTCTATCTAAACTTTCTCGTTTGTTTATTCGTATTTTCTTGCTTTATTTTTTCATTCTTTTATTTTTTGTTTTCATTTCTATTTGTCTTTTTTTCTTCTGCTTCTTTTTCTTACTTTCTTTCTACTTTTCACTCTTTTTATTTTTCTGTTTATTTTTTGTTCAAATTTCAAACAATATTTTTGAAATAGTTTAACTATAGATTTGTTCACCTTATAAATTTCTCAATTTTTTCTTTCCTAGTTACGAAAATAGTTCAAATATGGTTTCCGTTCACCTACATTTTTCGTTCAAATTTCAATCAATTTTTTGAAACCATTCAAATATAGTTTCTGTTCATCTCATAAATTTCTCAATTTATTGTTTCCTAGTTTAGAAATCGTTCAAATATGGTTTCTTTCAGCTAATTTTTTGTTAAAGTTTTGTAACTAGATCTAATTTGGAAATTGTTCAACTCCGGTTTCCGTTCACCTACGTTTTTCATTAAAAATTTCAACAATTTTTGAAAATCGTTCAAATATAGTTTTTGTTCACCTTATATATTTGTTAATTTTTTCGTTTCCTAGTTTGGAAATCGTTCAAATATTGTTTCCTTTAAGCTAATTGTTTATTAAAATTTTGTAACTGATCTAATTTGTATATCGTTCAAATATAGTTTTCGTTCACCTACATTTTTGTTCAAATTTCAAACAATATTTCTAAATCTTCAACTATAGGTTTGTACTCCGCGACATCAAGTCCCGCAACTCTAGTGCCGTGGGGGGGGGGACCCCATGGGTTTCCCCGCCAACCTCGGCCGCGAGGAGAACTGTCGCAAGGTGGTCGAAGAAGCCGCGAATGCGCCCGGCGGGCACATCGACATCCTGGTTAACACTGCGGCGGAGCAGTACGTCTGGCCGCGCATCACCGACATCACGGAGCAGGATCTGGAGCGCGTGTTCCGCACCAACATCTTCTCTTACTTCTTCACGGCGAAGCACGTCGTGAAGCGCATGCGGGAGGGCGGCACCATCATCAACACCACCATCGTGAACGCGTATAAGGGCAACGCGACGCTGCTGGCCGACTACACAGCCACCAAGGGCGCCATTGTGGCGTTCACGCAGGCGCTGTCGATGCAGCTGGCGGAGAAGGAGATACGGGTGAACCGCGTGGCGCCGGGGTCGACCTGGACGCCGCTGATCCTGGCGACGTTCCCGGAGGAGAAGGTGAGGTAGTTCGGGCCGGAGGTGCCGATGAAGCGTGCGGGGTAGCCCGCTGAGGCCCACCCCGACAGATGGGCTCACTCGGGCGATCGCGCGCAGCGAACTACGCAACCTGACCGGCAGAAGCGGAACGCACCCAAGCGACGCCTCGACCGCACCATTGCACTGGCCTAAAAAATAAACGACAAGGCACCGACGGGGAGTTAGGGCACCCACTATACCTGGCCATATAGTTTGGGCTGGGCCTCGGCTCAGGCCGGCTCTAAAAAAGCCCGGTGTGAAAACCTACGCCGAGCCCCATCCAGCCCAACTGTCGGTCCGCATAAATCGAGTCCGAGCCCAAAAACCCAGCCCGACCACGGCGTAAATCACGTTATTTGCAAGTCTGAGTCTAGCCCGACCCGATGTACAAGCCCAGCCCGACCCAGGATTTTCGTGTCGGGTCGGGTCGGGCCGTCCTGGCCGAGCTTCCCATGGTAAGGTATAGTGCCCCCCTTACCAAGGGGTACGC
Organism: Poa pratensis; assembly: GCA_947311845.1. Lineage (NCBI taxonomy): Eukaryota > Viridiplantae > Streptophyta > Magnoliopsida > Poales > Poaceae > Poa > Poa pratensis. The sequence goes on along the minus strand of CAMZMU010000114.1, from coordinate 18,886,249 downwards.
CTGTGCACATGAGAAAGTTTGCGTGTTCTGAAAGAAAAAAATATCATCTGAACTCATTGCTAGAAGGTCTTGCGCCACACATCAGCGAGTAAAAGAACATAACTCAATTGTTTTAAATATCTGATAAGCATTCTCTAAAAACAAAACCCGATGAACGAAAATATTGAACCCAACAGAGATGCAAAGAGAGCATGCGCTGGTGTGCGCGATAGATTTCCAAGTAGATAATGTGTAAATCACCATAGCTTTCCACCATATGGAAAACGTTCAATGATCTCAAACTAGCTTCCACTTCCCAAGAAAGCATTACAAAGGTGCTAAAGTAGCGGAAAGTGTCTTTGACTCCCGAGTTTCAGTTTCCTCTATTTAAAAATAATAATACTTACAAGTCAATTTTTTTGATTTTTTATCGAATGTAGGTAATGGTGTATCCCAAAAATTTACAAAATAAAAATTTCAAATACTTTGTATTATAGGCTACACAAAAATGACAAAATCTGATAAATCTAGAAATTTGAAAACATGCATGCTCAGATCCACACGTTTGTCATTTTTGTATAGATCAGGATACAAAGTATTTTAAATTGTTTTTTTTTTTGCATGTTTGTGGGATAGACCATTGGCAGCATCCATATTTTTTTCATTTGTTTTTAAACTCATATATGAATTTCTATGTTTTTAAATAGCGGGAGCAATGGAGGTCGGGATCCAGAAATCTCCACTCCTAAAGTAGCATGCATCTCTTCCGAACTTGGCGTCGTATGAGATTTATTGTTGTGCTTTTCAGAGAGGAAATCATTAAGTTTCTATGCAACACCATCCTCGAAAAGAAAACATATTTAACATAAATCATGTGCGAGTTGAAGCAAATTCTCATTATACATCTGTTGCATCAAAGTTCCAGTCTATTTAGTCATGTTGTTTGTCCAGAAACAATGAAATAAAATCACACTATACCTAGCCATAGTTCGGGCTGGGCCTCTGCTCAGGCCGGCTCTAAAAAGCCCGGTGTGAAAACCTATGCCCGAGCCCCGTCCAGCCCGACTGTCGTCTGTCGGTCTGCATAAATCAGGTCTGAGCCCAAAAAGCCCAGCCCGACCATGGTGTAAATCACGTTATTTGCAAGTCTGAGCCTGGCGCCCTGGCCCGACCCGATGTACAAGCCCGACATGACCCATGATTTTTGGGCTGGGTGGGGCCGTCCTGTCCGGGCTTCCCATGGCAAGGTAGTGCAAGAAAGTTTGCGTGTTCTGAAAGAAAAATATCATCATAACTCATTGTTAGAAGATCTTGCGCGACACATCAGCGAGTAAAAGAACAGAACTCAACTGTTATAAATATCTGATAAGCATTCTCTAAAAACAAAACCTGATGAACAAAAATATTGAACCCAACAGAGATGCAAAGAGAGCACGCGCTGGTGTACGCAATAGATTTCCAAGTAGATAATGTGTAAATCACCATAGCTTTCCACCATATGGAAAACGTTCAATGATCTCAAACTAGCTTCCACTTCCCAAGAAAGCATTACAGAGGTGCTAAAGTAGCGGAAAGTGTCTTTGACTTCCGAGTTTCATTTTCCCTCCATTAAAAAAAAATTACAACAATTTTTTTATTTTTTTCTCGGATGTAGGCAATGGTGTATCCCACAAATTTATAAAATAAAAATTTCAAATACTTTGTATTATAGTCTATACAAAATGAAAATATGATAAATTTAGAAATTTGAAAATATGCATGCTCAGATCCACACGTTTGTCATTTTTGTATAGATCAGGATACAAAGTATTTAAAATTATTTTTTTGCATGTTTGTGAAAGCAAAGGCAAAAGATTTGCCTTATTAATTAATTAAGAAGGAGTTTTACAGCACTTTTACAACCCGGCCGAACGAGCAAGAGACGCTCGAACCACCCCCAGCGTAGCGAGGAGAAACAGCTCTCGCACGCACACAAACAAAAAGAAAAACTACTCTCCGGGCATTATGGATCCCAAGTGTTTAGCTCCTGCGGCGCTCCACAACGCCGCCTCCGTTTTAATCCGCTAAAAATCACCGTTGGCATGGTAGAAACATGGCGGAAAACGCGCGCATTCCTCTCATTCCAAACCTCCCAAGAAACGAGCATAATGAGGGAAGCCAAGGATTTACGCCGGGTTCCGTTGGTGTAGATGACGGATTCCCACCAAGCATGCATGGAGTCGAAGGTGTGCCACTGGCTAGTGTTGCACGTGGATAGCCCGAGCCAAGAGATCACCATGTTCCAAATGCGGATGGTATAGCGGCATTTGAAAAGGAGGTGCGTGGCGGTTTCACCCTCCCTTTTGCAAAGCTGACAGAGACCGCAGTTTGGCCAACCACGACGGTGTAACCGGTCGGCCGTCCACACCCTGTTTTGGAGAACAAGCCAAGCGAAAAGCTTGCACTTGGGAGGCGCCCAGTTCTTCCAAACCATCTCCGGCATGGTGGATCTTGTCAGGCCTTCGAATTGGGCCTTGTAGGCGGAGCTCGCCGTGTATAAGCCGGAGTTGGTGAACTTCCAAGTAATGTCGTCGGTCGTGCCCTCCACTAGCTGAAACTCACTCACCTTCGTCCAAAGATCGACGAATTCGGTGATATGTTCGGCCGTGATGCCCTCAGCCATGTTGATGTTAGTGATCCAAAACTCGTCCGTGATCCCCTTGTTGACGGTGAAGTTTTTCCTGATGGATAGGGCAAAATGGAAGGGGCCACCTCACTCGGTTTCAGCCCGTTGAGCCACGGGGAGTGCCAAAAATTGGCGATGCGGCCGTCTCCGATGATGATAGTGGTGGCAGCATAGAAAAAATCCATGTCCTCTTTATTGCAAGGGTTTTCCTTGCCAATCCACTCCTTGTTGGGGTCCTTCCACTGAAGCCACGGCCAACGAAGCCGAAGCGCCCTAGCGAACTTGTCAAGGTCCATAAACCCCAGTCCGCCCTTGTCTTTAGGCCTGCAAACGATTTTCCAGCTGACCTTGCATTGCCCCCCAGACACATTTTCTGCCGCTGCCCAGAAGAACGCACGCACAATCTTGTTCACGATAGTAGGATGCCCGGCGGGATCACAAGAGGCGTCGCGTGGTAGACGACATGTGCCGTAATTACCGATTTAATAAGAGTGCCTCTTCCGGCCGTTGCGATGTTCTTGCCATGCCAAGGAACAAGCTTAGAGGCCACTTTATCAACCAGGGGCTGCACATCGATGGTTTTGAGGCGTCTATACGTCAAAGGGAGGCCCAAGTATTTTATGGGGAAGGTGCAGCGCTGAACCGGGAAAGGTTGCATGATGTCATCAAGGTTCAACAGAGAGCAGCGAATTGGCACTGCCTGACTCTTGAGCACATTGGTGACCAACCCCGTGACCTCCCCAAAGCCTTCCAAAATGGTCGCCAAAGTATTGAAATCCTCCTTGAAAGGGGCCATGAAAATGGCCGCATCATCGGCATAGAGAGAGGTGCGGATGATGGGGCCGCGCCTCGCAGCCGATGAAGGTCTCCGTTTTCCGTGGCCAGGTCAAGAAGTTGTTGTAAGGGGTCGATGGCGAAGTCAAAAAGGAGCGGCGAGAGGGGGTCCCCCTGCCTCAGCCCTCGCCCATGCAAGATAGGCGATCCCGGAATTCCATTCAGCATGACGCGGGAGGACGCAGTAACAAAGAGGGCCGCCACCCAATTCCGAAACTTTGCAGGGAACCCTCGCCTTTGGAGAAGGTCAAGCAAGAAAGACCACCGCACGGAGTCAAACGCTTTCTTGATGTCCAGCTTGAGGAGGATGGTGGGCGTGTTGGTACGATGCATTCTTCGCACATAGTTTCTGACACACATGAAGTTGTCATGGATACTTCTCCCCTTGATGAACGCGCTTTGAGACTTGGAAATGAGAGTGTCCATGAGGGGTGCAAGGCGGGAGGCCATCATCTTGGCAATAAGCTTGGCGATGGCGTGTATGAGGCTGATGGGGCGATAGTCAGAGATCGCCTCGACACCCTCCTTTTTTGGTAGGAGCACAATGTTTGCCGAGTTGAGCCAATGGAAACTCCCGGTGTGAAGGTCGGAGAACTGCTGAATAGCCCGCATCACATCAGTTTTAATGGTAGGCCAACAAGCCTTAAAAAACGCCCCGGTGTAGCCATCCGGTCCCGGCGCTTTGTCACTTGGCATGGACTTGATGGCCGACAACACCTCCTCCTCGTAAAATCATCACCAAGACTAGAGAGGTCACAAACCGGAAACCTCAGCGCCTCCCAATTGAAGTCTTTGGAGCTGGGAGAGCCACGGCCCAACACCTGGGAGAAGTGGTTTTTGACCAAAACTTGCTTGCCGTCGTGGTCGGTGACCCAACCTTGACCATTTGAGAGTTTATGGATGTAGTTCTTGCGCCTCCGCCCATTCACCTTGTTGTGGAAGAACTTGGTGTTAGCATCCCCTTCTTTCAAGTTTTTAAAACGAGCACGTTGTTGCATCCTGGATCTCTCCAGCACCGCCAAGCTAACGATCCTTCGCTTGAGACTCTTGTGTAGATCAACTTCGTCGGGGGAGAGGGCTCTATTGTCTTGCGCAACATCAAGGCGGAGAATAACCTCGAGGGCCATATGGAGGTGGAGCTTGGCTTGGGAGGTGAAAGAGGAGCTCCACTTGCGCAAGCGGCAACCAAGCTTCTTGAGCTTGTGGAAAAGCACATGACACGGCTCGGAGTGTGGACTTGGTTCGGACCAGGCTTTATTCACGACCTCGTGAAAACCCGGCATCTTGACCCAAAAGTTCTCGAACTTGAAAGACCTCGGTCTACGGGGGCCGACCGCCCCAGCGAGAAGAAGGGGGCAATGATCCGAAAGCGAGGAGAGAGGGCGTGGAGGATGTGGTTGCCGCAGTCAACATCCCACTCATAGTTGCAAAAAACATAGTCAAGTTTGCTCAGAGTTGGGTTTGCCCTCCCGTTGCTCCAGGTGAACCGGCGGTTTTGAAGGTGAACTTCATGCAGCTCACAAAGTTGGAGGGTTTCTCGAAACCGATTGATCCGGCTGCGGCTCGAACTCGAAGGCCTTTTGTTTTTGTCTCTTGCGCGGTAAATTTGATTAAAATCCCCATTGGCAACCCAACGAACCCCTGCCGGAGGTTTGTGTGCGAGTAGCTCCGCAAAGAAAGCCTCCTTCCGGTTGCTCTTGGTTGGCCCATAGACAGAGGTAAGCCGGAAAGAACTGTCGTCGTGAGTGAGTGTGACCGTCAAGGAGATGCAGTAATCACCCAAGGTGATATCGGAGACACGAATAGAACTTTCATCCCAGAGCACAAGGATCCCTCCTCTAGTCCCAGCGGCAGGTCTTTGAGCAAAACCTTTCAGGCGGTAGCCACCCACAAAAGCCGCAGTAGCAGCATCGATCGATTGCAGTTTGGATTCTTGGAGGCAGGCAATATGGCACGAGGAGGCAGCAAGAGTTTCGTTCACGGCTGTACGCCTATCCGGATCGTTTAGCCCCCTGACGTTCCAGATTAGCATGATTAGTTCTTGAAGATTCATTGGGTAACTAGGTACAGCTCCAAACTTGGCCACAGCTGGTAGATAGGCGAAAGTTGATTTGATAACAGGTAGCAAGCATACAAGCATCTCAACAAGTTACAAGAAGAACTAAAACGTGCCGGCTTCAACAACGGCTCCCTACAGGACAGACATCGATGCAAAGACATTGCAGAAAACACTACTCCCAGGTCGCGGCGGTGTGGGCTCGTAAACAGCAGCATCAGGACACCACGCAGTCTCCAGATCAAGGGCGGACTGCCCGCCATGGTTGATTTGCCAGCATCCGTATTTTTTCATTTGTTTTTAAACTCATATATAGGAATTTCTATTTTTTTAAATAGCAGGAGCAATGGAGGTCGGGAGCCAAAAATCTCCACTCCTAAAGTAGCATGCATCTCTTCCGAACTTGGCGTCAGAACTCAGAACTAAGCTTGTTCTGATTTAGTAGCAATCAGCTTTCTCCTTCCACCTGAGATTTAATTATTGTTGTGCTTTATTTTTCAGAGAGGAAATCATTAAGTTTCTATGTAATAACATCATCGAAAAGAAAACATATTTAACATAAATCATGTGCGAGCTGAAGCAAATTCTCATTATACATCTGTTGCATCAAAGTTCCAGTCTATTCAGTCATGTTGTTTGTCCGGAAACAACGAAATAAAATCACACGATAAGGGCACAATTGGCATGATTTTAGACACATAAGAACATTCACATTTTGCATTGGCAGAATAGGGAAATCATAAGGCATGAAGGTAATTGTACATGGAGATCATGCTTATGAACATACTCACGCAATAAAAATGCGCACGAAACTTCCGAACATTGGAACCACATGCATATGTAGCTCTTACATAATGGGGAAGTAACGTGGTTCCAAAACTACATATAATTCTTTCAGTCCTTCGGGAGCTATTTGTAGAGAGTTGTAAGGAATTTGTCCTTTTTTTTAGGGTAACTAGGGAGTTAGTCCTTGATGTGAAGTTCATGCAAGTTCAGTATATATTTCGTTACCGATCGACCTGAGCAATCCGTGGGATAATAGAGGAAAACAAGAAAGCCGGCAACTACTTCTTCCCATCAGTGGAGAGCAAACTTCTCATGTGTATGTACATGCGTCCGAATCTTGCTTTAGCATGGACTAGTGATCGAGGGAAGCAATCAGTCGGCAACAGCTTCCCCGCTACAGAAATGTTGCAATTGACGCTTCCTGTGCGACATCATTAGGAGGAAGAGCAACAACACATGGTCGTATCCAAGAATTTCGGGGCCCGATTCGAATTGTAAAATAGAGCCTTGAGCACCGCCTTAGACTGAGATGATGCATTTCAGCACCGAATTGGCACTTTCTATTTTTCTGGAATTCATGATTCTTCTTGTTTCTTTGCGCAAAAAAAAAAAGATTCTTCTTGTTCCATAAACCAATAGAGTAATATAAATGAATTCAAACAATTCAACTGATCAATGACCATGGAGAGTTGAAAATAATCCCTGTCATTGATGAGTGGCCATTCCTAGAAAAGAGACATCAGCCCGTCCGGCGAATGACGAGATGGAGGGCAAACTATAGCAAGAATCAGGCTAGGACAGGAGATATGAACGATAGGCAGACGGCGGCACATGAGCAAACACAGACCCGATTTTCTTCGATCCCGCGCGCTGACCGGATCCGGAGACCACCAGCGAACACATGGCGCTGGAGATCGATTGTATCGTGCACTTGGCGGTAGGCGGAGATGGCGCTAGGGACCTGGAGGATATGATCCATCTGGTACGCGGAAGTGGGCCGCTAGAGCCGTTGACGTACTGCCTAAAGCACGTAATTCTAAACTTGATGTAACACAGTAACACTAAGACTTTTATATCTATACTACTATTAAAAGAGCAAACTTGTGTTGATACATTAAATCTGAGCCCTTCAAAATTTGGCCAACGGTCCAGATCGCTCCAATGTTTGACAACTCAACACACCTTTTCAACTTCATAGTAATTACAGGGGTTGCCCCTGACAAAATATCCACCTTGTGCGTGACTTCCCAACCTCCAGGACGTCGCAGCTGGTGTCGCCACGGAGGAAGGCCACCCGGTCCGGGTCGTCGTCGTGGCGAGGGTGAGGCCGAGGGGCGCGACGCAGAGGGCCAGGACACGGCTAGCCTCGCCGTGGAGCGTGATGAGGCGCGTCTAGCTTCCGACGCGCTGCCCCGAGCTCCCCAGTATTCCGTGCCAGTTCCTAACGCACGCGATATTCCCGAGCGCCGCTGGATCCTCTGCTCATCCTCACAGATAGCCGGCGAGGCAAGCTCGGCCGAGTTGGCCTCCTGCTGCTCGATGTGGCCAGACCCTCTGCTCCGGTGACCAATCCGGCGTGGACGTGCGCGTAGGCGACAAGTGCTGGATCAGGAGACAACGTCAATAGCCAGACCGTGCTCCTTTGGGACGCGTCGCCGCCGCCTGGGACAACGCGAGAAGGCGAGCTCCTTCGTAGTCGTAGTGCTCCGGAAAAAGGGCCAGTGCGCAACGAAGACGGCGGCGTGGCGAAGGAGGCCGCCGAATCAAGCAAGATGGTGGCGAGCAGAATCGAGCGGTACACAACGCTCGCCACCAGCGTCCTCGGGAGAGCTCAGCTCCGTCCCGCTGACAGACGATTGGTGTGTGTGAGGCAACCGACGACGAGGTACTTTGGTGGAAGGTGGTCGAGGACAAATGCATGCATGTCCCTTCGTAAGGGACCTTGGACCCTATCCTCTCCCGCTACTGTTTCAGAGAGGCGATTTCTTGGTCCAGCCCGTTCGTCCACCTCGCCGGCGCGGATCCGGTGGCTTCCCCATCTCTCCGTCTGCCGCTTCGGCGGCGGGAGGGTGGGGGAACGCCGGATCCCGCCGTGTACATAGCGTAGGGTCGAGTAGGCTTCTAGCCGGCGGCGCTGGGGAGTTGGCGGTGCTGTCGGAGTGGATTTTGGTGGCGGGGATCTTCCTCTCCGGCGTCGGAGCTCCTGGTGGCTCCGCCGTGGATCTTCTGCCTAAGCTTTGCTCGCAGGTCTTCGGAGCTGTGCTGCGAGGCTACCCCTCGCCGGAGTTCGAGTTGCGGCGGCTCCGGGTGTTGTTGATTTGGAAGCTCGATCTGGTTTGCTGCAAGGTGGTGCCGATGGTGACGCAGGGTGGAGGCTCCCGTGGAGCCAAGCTTCGTCGACTTCCCGGCCATGGAGGGGCTCCTTCTGTTCCAAGGCGTCAGCAAGGGCGAGGAAGGAGTGGTGGCGGCGCGCCGGCGATACGCTTTGTGCTTCGTCTTCGACACCGGGATCCTCTGGACCTGGATGTAATTTTCTTGTTTAGTTGGATCTCTCTGTAATGACCTTGTGCAATATCAGTTGAACTTTCCCGCAAAAAAAAGAGGACAAATGCATGTGGAACGTGGGGACCATGGTGGGAGGAGTGCAGCTGCACTATGAGCTGCTCCTAAATCTGGATCCACCGCTTCCTCATCTTTTCTTTTCTTTTTCCTGAAATTTCGTTTGCACACGATTCTGAAATTTCGGTTGCACGCGATTCTGAACAAGACCAAAACGTGAGCTCTATGTTGTGGTGCTGTAGATGATTTTTGAACTGCCCTCGGTGGTCATGATCACGGACGAATGACATGAGGTAGACAAAAGCTCAGCTTCGCATGATTCTTTTAAGCAACCCGGGCGCGGCGTTTTGCACCGTCGAGCGTCTAGCAAAGCTCATGTTCGCATGATTCTTTTCACCATACTGACCGAATTCAGCAGATATGTTTGCAATCTCCATTGGTTACACATGTCTGTTATAAACACAATTTTTTCCAGTAATGTACAAAATAGTAGTAGGAAAAGGTGACAATTGCCATGGTCGTCGCCTAGGCTAATTTTTGTGTATGTATTAGTCGAGACATCTGCACTATTTCCTACTTGTAAATTACCCCTTTTAATTATGAAAACGTGTGTTGCACGTACATGCCAACTAGTGTTTTCAAAGAAAAAAAACATCTTTTAAACTTCGGATTAGAAGATTTGGTTGTGGCACACCCCTGAGCAAAAAGACTAATTTGTTATAAATATATGACGAACATTCCTTAGAAAAAAAAATCTGATGCATAGAACATTGAACACAACAGAGATGCAAAGAGAGTACGTACTGAAGTACGCAATATGTTCCTCCGAGTACACGATTATAGCTTTCTAGTTTATGTAAAACTTTTGGTGAGCTAATAAGAACAAACAGTTGCCAATCAGGCATCACAAAGGAGATGTTCAAAAGGCAATTTTCTTTTCTGAACCATTAACTGCGCCGTCAAAACTTAGAAGTATTTAACTATTCGCTGTTGTGCTTTATTTTACTGAGAAGAAAATCATTAAGTTTCTGTTTAACTCCTAGCAAAGAAAAACGTATTTAACATCAATAGTATGGGAGCTGTAGCAAACTTTCAATATACATTTTTCGTACAAAGGTTCAGTCTTATCCATGTTTGTCCGGAAACAATGGAAAAAAGAACGCATGATAAAGGAAATATTGGCATGATTTAAGGCACGTAAGAACATTTATATATGGCAGAACATACAAATCTTAAAAGCATCAAGGTAACTGCACATGGTCACATGGACATCATGCTTCTGATGATACTCATGCATTAAAAATGTGCACCAAACTTCGGAACATTACAACCACATGCATATACAACTATCAATGGGGAGTGACCCGGTTCCAATAATATATAGCTCTTCCATTCGTCCAGAAGCTATTTGTAGAGAGTTCTAAGAAATTACTCCTTGATGGGGAATTTGCGTGCAAGTTCATTGTTTCCTTGCAAACCCATACTAGCTACTTGAGCAATTTGTGAGATAATGGAGGAAAACAAGAAAGCCAGCAAGCACTTCTTCCCATCCGCTGCAAACAAACTTCTGGCTTGTGTTTGTATGTACTCAATTTTTTCTTTAGCATTGAGTATGGATCGTGGCAAACGTGGAGTGGGCAGCAGCTTTACCGCTGAAAAATAATTGTTGTTGTGCGTGTTCGTTTGCCACGGCAACCTTAGGAGGAGGAGCTAGCTACCACCGATTCCCTTATTGTCCCGGATGCATCACGTGCGTTCATGCTGAAACTCCACATAATAGTTGTCACACTCACAATATTACTTAGGTGTCTAGTGCATAATTCGGATACAAATCTCAGCGTCACGCCGAGTTCAGATACAGGATCTGGATCTGGAGAAAGCAAGGAGGGAGGAAGAGAGTAGTTGGGGGGAGAAGGTTCAGCTGTTTAGCTGTTACAACACGATGCTTCTGACTGAGACATCCTCACGCCTTTATCGCAACGCCGTCGTCCTTCAGCGTGTCTGGGCCGTGCATGGGCTTTGGTTCCTGCTGACGGCCCATGTGAGCTCGCGCCAATCTTGCCGCTGCTAGCTTCTTGTCTCTCTTCTTGTGTAACTCCTCTGCCCTGAGGTAGGTCATGACATTACCCCCTCCTAAAGACCCAGCATGCCCCCATGCTGGTGCACCAGGATGAAGACGATGGAGCGCATGTAGCTCTTCCCAGGTAGTGAAATCTTCAGGCAGCCCACTCCAAGCGACCTGCACTTGTGTGACCCATTTCTTCCCTTGGCGAACTTGCCGTTCCTGAAGGAGTCGCACTGGAACCGCAGCAGCTGCATCCTCTAGAGACAAAACAGGTAAAGTTGGACTTGCCCTATCAGTTGGGTGGATAGCTTGTTTCAGTTGTGAAACGTGGAACACTGGGTGTATCTTGCTGCTAGGTGGGAGTTCAAGCTTGTATGCAACTTCTCCAACACGCTGCACAATTTTGAATGGCCCAAAGAACCTGAAACAAAGCTTCTGCGAGGATCGCTGTGCCACTGATGTCTGAATATAGGGCTGGAGGCGTAAATAGACCATGTCTCCCACCGCAAACTGCCGTTCAGACCTATTCTTGTCAGCAAACAGTTTCATCTGTTGTTGTGCACGCAGAAGTTGCTGTTGTATCACCTGTTGCATGGTTGCTCTTTCTGCCAACCAGTCCTGTAACTCTTGTGGTGCCAGATCATCAGGTGGTTGAATACCAAAATGTCTAGGTTTGTGGCCATAGAGTACCTCAAACGGAGAACGCCCCAAAGATGAATGCAGCGTGGTGTTGTACCAGAATTCCGCTTGGGGAAGCCAGAGGGACCATTTCTTCGGGTTTGCATGAACGAAACACCTGAGAAACGTCTCAACACATTGGTTAACCCTCTCCGTTTGCCCATCGGTTTGAGGGTGATGAGCTGAGCTCATATTCAAGGTTGTGTCTGCCAATTTGAATAAATGCTGCCACAGCTTGCTAGTAAACACCTTATCCCGATCAGAAATGATCACTGATGGCATGCCGTGCAGCTTGTAAATGTTGTGAATGAATGCTTGAGCTATCGACAATGCCATGAAGGGATGCTTGATTGGTAGGAAATGGCTGTATTTAGAGAACTTGTCAACGATCACAAGAATAGTATCGAAACCCTGTGACACAGGTAGTTTCTCGATGAAATCCATGCTAATTGTGTGCCAGGCTTCAGGTGGCACTGGCAATGGCTGCAACAGCCCGGGGTTCTTCACATGTTCTCCTTTTGCCTGCTGGCAAATTTGACAACTTTTAACAAACTGTTGTACATCACTTTTCATCCCTGGCCAAGCAAACAAACTGAGGATTTTATGATATGTAGCTTGGACCCCTGAGTGCCCTCCAATAGCACTTCTATGCAATGCCGACAACACTGCCTCATGTGCTTCCTTGTGATCACCGAGCCAGATCTTGCCGTGCTGCCTAATTATGCCTTGTGTCAGCGAGAAACCCTCTGCATTTGGGCTGTGTACTGCTAATTCAGCAAGTAGCTTCTGTGCCTTTGGACTTTTTGCATACCCTTCCTCAATAATTTCCAGCCACCTTGGTTGTACTGCAGATATGTCATGCAGTTGAAGTACACTATCACGCCGAGACAGTGCATCCGCGGCTCTGTTTTCAGTTCCTTTCTTGTAGATTACCTTGAATTGAAAACCCAGCAGTCTGAAGAAGGCTTTTTTCTGCATCGCTGTGTTGGCAGGGTGATCTCCCAGGTGTATCAAACTCTTTTGATCAGTGTAGATTAAAAATTCCCCATTCTTCAAATAAGTTTTCCATTTGTCCAGAGCAATCAAGATAGCCAAGCACTCTTTATCATACGTGGACAGAGTTCTGTTCTTTGCACCTAGAGCTTTGCTGAGGAACGCAATGGGGTGTCCCATTTGCATCAACACTGCTCCCACGCCGCAGTTGCTTCAAGTTCATTGGAATTGGCCAATCTTGAACTGCGCTGATCTTGGACGGATCCGTCGATACTCCTTTGTCACTGATTATATGTCCCAGATATTCCAGTGAGTTCTGCGCGAATGAGCACTTACTACGCTTCACAAACAGCTTGTGCTCTTGCAGCAATTTGAAGACCACTTGCAGGTGCTTGCAATGCTCATCGAGGTCCTTGCTGTATATGAGGATATCGTCCATGAAGACTAGCACGAACTGACGTAAAATTGGTGCAAATATCTTATTCATTGCTGAATTGAAAATGCCCATGATGAGTGCGGAAGGCTGTTTTTTCTTCATCACTTGCAGCCATGCGAATCTGATGGTATCCAGATCGCAAATCTAGTTTTCTGAAGAAGGCAGACCCTGCCAACTCATCGAGTAGCTCTTCTACTACTGGCATTGGAAACTTATCTTTGATGGTGACTGCATTCAATTGCCTGTAGTCCACGCAGAATCTCCACGTGCCGTCTTTCTTGCATACCAAGAGCACTGGGGATGCAAACGGACTATTACTGAATTTTATGATCCCTTGTTGCAGCATTTGCTTCACTTGTCTTTCCAGCTCATCCTTCTGTTGTGGTGAGTAGCGGTAAGGTTTCACAGCAATTGCAGTGACGCCAGGTAGCAATGGTATAGTGTGGTCGTATTCTCTGGATGGCGGCAACGTTGAAGGCTCTTCGAAACAAGCAGCATTGTACGTCCACCAACACTTGCTGAATTGTGTCTGGTAATTTTGTTGCACTTGCTTCATCAGTTGCTACACATTCTAACTGAATCAACTGGGCCACTTCTGATTCTTCAATCAAGAGATGCAACTGGTCTGCAGTGATCTCCTCACAGCTGCTAGTGTTGTCTTTGATGCCTTTCATTGTAATTCTATGTCCTTCATGTTTGAACCTGAACACCTTCTTTTTCCAGTCAATCCACATAGGACCTAGGGATTCCAGCCAGTCCATCCCTAGTATGATGTCATAACATCCGAGGTCTAGCACACGCAAATCTGTGTGAAATGTGTGCGATTGGCAAGTCCACGTTGCGTGAGGCACTAATGCCTTGCACACCATCAGTCCACCATTTGCAATTGTAACATTGGATGGATTAGTTGGCATTGTTGGCATTTTTAAGCGATTGACCATTTTCTGACTAATGAAATTGCTTGAGCTACCAGAATCCACCAGAATCAACATGGCTTGCCCTTGTATTTCTACATGTAATCGGATGGTCTTCCTTCTTGCTGTGCCAGCCACTGCACACTGACAAATGAAGCCCGTCATTGTCGCTATCTGAACTTTCATCTTCCGAGTCAGACTGAGGTTCTGCTTTATAATCTAGCAATAACAGCAAGTCCTCAATTAACTGCAATTGAGCCGAAGGAGCACATTGGTGGCCTCGATGGTACTTTTCTCCACACTTGAAGCATAACCCTTTTGCTCTTCGCATGGCTTTTAGAGCATCCAACTTCTGAACATACTTGTTCTTCTCCTCAGCTGGCATTTTCTCTTCAGTGTTTGGTCCTGACCCCATAATCCCTTTTGCTGTGCTGCTATTGGACTTGTAAGATGCTTTGAACTCTGATCTGTATTTAGGTGTGGCCGTATGTTGTCGAGCTTCCTCCAACATGTCTTCCTGCGTTTGAGCAAGAGAATATGCTGTATCAACAGTTCTCGGTTTATGTAACCGAATAGCAGTTTGGATATCAGCTCTCAGTCCTCTAACAAATTTTGTTACAAAAAATACTTCATCATAATTCTTATTGTAAACTAGCACTCTATGCATTAGGGCCTAAAACCTATGATAGTATTCCTCCACAGTACTAGTTTGTGTGATTCTCTCTAATGCTTCTAAATGCCTATGATGTTTATCCTGGCCAAATTTTTGTGTTACTGCTACCACTAGTTCCTCCCAACTATCAACATCATGCATTGCTTCATAAGTTTGTAACTAGAGAGCGGCATTGCCTCTGAAATGCAAAGTAGCAAAACTCGCCCATGTGTCATGAGCAACATTATACATGGAAAAATATTTCTCAGCACAAGTTTTCCACCACTGTGGGTTATCACCATCAAATTTCGGAAAGTCAGTCTTAGGCATGCGGTTGTGTGATTGGCCCGATCTAAACTACGAGCCAGTGGAGTGATCAAATTGACCAGAATTCTCTCCCAAATTGAACTGGACAGGGGTATGGTGGAAGTCACGCTTACCCTTGGCCAGGGCATGCGCTGGTGCCGCGGAGGCGCCAGCCACACTACCCTGTGGAATCTCTTCATTGCCAAGCCCTTGGCCAGGAGCTCCACGAGCGTGCACCTCCGGTGTCTGCTCGGCCTCCAAGAGTGTTACTCGGGTGCCGATGGATTCCAGCGATGTTCTGATTGCATCGATGGAGGTATCCACCCGCGGCATCGAGGTCCCGACGGCCTGCATCGTGTCCGTCATCGCCTTGAGCGCGGTTGCCACCACTGCACCCTGAGATTTCATCTCAGCGATGTCCGCCTGCACCTGCTCCAGATTTGCAGTCACCGCCACCATCTTCGCCTCCTCTGGTGGTACACGGATCGAGAGCTTGGCGCCGGGATTTTACGGATCACGGATTGCCCGCAACCAACCACCCAAGCTCCTCAATCTGAACCCGAACAAGTTCACCGCCTCCGTACGCCGCCTTGAGGGGATCAGATCTCTCCTCCGCCGCCGTGAGGGAGTGATTTACGAGAGGGATTTTACGGTCGACCCAACCGCTCGCAAATCGCCCTCAATCTCGCCTCCGAAATTCACTCAGAAGAATTTTTTTTTGACCGAGAATCGCTGGCTCTGATACCATATGTCACACTCACGATATTACTTAGGTGTCTAGTGCATAATTCGGATACAAATCTCAGCGTCACGCCGAGTTGAGATACAGGATCTGGATCTGGAGAAAGCAAGGAGGGAGGAAGAGAGTAGTTGGGGGGAGAAGGTTCAGGTGTTTAGCTGTTACAACACGATGCTTCTGACTGAGACATCCTCACGCCTTTATCGCAGCGCCGTCGTCCTTCAGCGTGTCTGGGTCGTGCATGGGCCTTGGTTCCTACTGACGGCCCATGTGAGCTCGTGCCAATCTTGCCGCTGCTAGCTTCTTGTCTCTCTTCTTCTTGTGTAACTCCTCTGCCCCGAGGTAGGTCATGACAATAGTCTTACACGGAAGTGTAGCAAGATGTTAAGGTATGAATGAACAATTCATATTCATTTGAGATTTCTGCAGGGTAAGATTTTCTCCTGGGGTATGTTATGGCTTTGATTCGAGCTGCCGCATGGGAGCTGAAGAAACTATCAGCATACACTCGTTGCACCAACATGAAAACTGTTTGCGCTGTCTGATGCGTGTCATTCTAAACTCGATGTAAAACTGTGTTGTGTGTTCTAGCCTCTAAGGGTGTCTAATGAAAACTGTTTGCAAAACAATGTTGTGCTGTTTAATGAAAACTGTTTGTGCTGTCTAACGCGTTTCATTCTTAAACTCACGTAGAAGATCCCGCGTCACACGAGTGAAGAGGGTGACAAACAATTTTTACTAGCTAAATGCCCGTGCGTTGCTACGGAGGATACGGATAAACTGATTTTGAATAACGTATTCATTTTGAACAAAAATTTTGGTGGATGATTCATCAATCTACTTAGTCATGACACCCATTTATCTGTTTGAACTCAAGTACATCTTTGCCCCTAGATGTTCCTATAACCTCCAAACAAATGAGAGAGTTGAATACCCCTGTGTTACATGTTGATGAAAACAATAGTTCATATTCAAAAATATGGTCAAATATGATGGGTTATATGGGATTAAATATAATATCTACCATTACTTTCCTCACCAGTCGTCGCTTCGAAAGCTAGTCATCTTACCTTGCCATTGATTGGGCACCATTTACACCCTAGCAAATATATGAAACGTTTCGGATGTCTAACATACAAACGAAACGATTCTTCCCTACAACGAGAGATAGTTGGTGTAAGAAATTCTTTTAAAGATGAAATATCCGTATAGTGCAATAACAGTTTCTATCTCTACTTATTTTTTCATGGCAACAAATATGATGTTTTTTTCTGAACACAAAATATGTAAAAATGAACGTGTATATAGCTTATAAAAAAACCTAAAAACAAAGACCTGATAGACAACCCTCTTATATATTTTCTCATTTCACTGTGCTCTGCACATTAATCCATAGTGCGTTAGTGCAGTACACTGTACAAATTTAACTTAATAAATTATTTTTACAAACCAACACCCACAGTCAAGGATTTTTCTCCCTGTAAGTATCTCCCTGTAAAAACAACAATGAAACTAAATCTTATATGTACAGCTCAAGGATTTTTCTCTCAAACTCACAGTTTTTTCCATTTTGCCCTGAAGCATTTGCAGACATCAATTTCGATTGTCAAGATGATGATAACAACTAAGAAGCTGTTGGCTTGATTAAAGGAACATGGAGAAGAAATTTCGACATCAATTTTAAGCTTGACATTCCATTGTTCACAATCTGAATCTTAGAAAGTATATATTGATGTTGGCTATCTTCTTCTATGTTTCCTCTAAATAAGCTCGGAATCCTTAGAAATCGTACCGGTGATGATATCGATGTCGTGGACTGTGGTGCCATCCTTCAGCTCGATGGTGCGGTCTTGATGTTCAGCTTCATCAAGAATAAGATTTATGTGCTCACCGAGGAAAAGCTCGGAATCCAAATCCATTCATGACGTCTCTAAGAAAAAGGTTGCTCACGGTGGAGCCGCTGGCTAGGCGATCTGCAAAGACGAGACACAGCCTTAGACTATGCTGCAAGACCCTGGAGAGCCAACTCCACCGACAGCCATGAGACCGCCGCTATGAACCACGGATCCAGGGGAGGAGTCGGGACAGGGACGAATTCCATATTTGTTGTACGGATACACATCATTTACATTTCAGTACTACTAACTTCACCTTGCAAGTCCACTTGATGTCTCCTATCTGACCACTAATATAACAGCAACACTAATATGGACCAGGAAAACAATAGGGAAAAGAAATGCATTAGAGATGGAATTATTTTCTCATTGGTTCAGTTGTAATGATTGCATCCTATACATGCTAATCAAAGTAAAAAAATAAAGATCACATAACATGATGAATGATCCTTGCCACAAATCCTCTACCATCACATAACATGATGAATTATTGTGTCCAAGGCTGAAACATAAATGATTGCTGCTCTTCTTAACCAAATCGTAGATTTTATCTTGTCATCTTAGTGTGTGCAAGAGCTTCAACTTCATGTGCGCTTATAGTAAAGACATGCTATCCAGGGTCTCTGACAGGCAGATTACCATAGCAACCACATTAATCAAGTTACCACTTGTAAGGATGGTAACCAAGCGTAACATTAAAAGGATTAATGTGCTTGATGTCGATTTGAACAGCAAGTATTTTTATATTGTCTATCCTCGTAGCCATATAAAAAATTAGGGTGAAATCATCCAATCTCTGTATAATGCATCTAAATAGATGATTGTCAATTTGACAGTTGTACCGCTAAATGATTTGGACTGAACTGACCTGTTGTACAAGAATGAAGGTCATGTTGCCGACGTGGTTGGACATCAAACACCTGAAAGGTATAGTGATTAAGTTGGGAAACTGCAAATCGCAATACCGAGCAAATCATCTCTTTTTGCTATCTGAAATCAGAAACCGAAGCTGGGGTGGACGCGATGAGGAGGCGCTCACCGGGCATGATTCGGTTGAGCCCGTTGCGGTCGAACCTGGCGATACCTCGTGGCCGCGGCGCTGCACGTCGGGGATCAAGACTCGATGGAGTGGTGTCTGTCGGTGGCGCCCCGCCCGCCGCGCGCACCGTCGTGTAGGTAGCCTCCCCGCCGAGCACCTCATACTACATGGCCTGGAAGTCGATGACGGGCACCGCCAGGTCCCGTCCATGTCGAACACCACACCGCGCAATGAGGCCCTCCGGTTGGGTCGGGGGCGCCGCCGCCGAGGGGGGAGGAGGAGGAGGACATGGCGGCGGCCGGTCGGCCGGAGCACGAGGCGGTTGCGAGGGGAGGATGAGGGGACCGCCTGCGAGGAGGCGGTCCGTGAGGAGGAGGCGGCGCGCCCCCGCCGCCCCGCGGTTGGTTCGTGCGGTTAGGTTTTTTGGCTTTTTTTCGTCCGTGCGGTTAGGTGGTCGGTGATGTGTGGCTGCGCATTGGTTTTCTAACTGGGCCGGGCTGGGCCAGGTTTAGCGATAGTTAGGGGCGATCGGGGACTGCCTGCGAGGAGGCGGTCCGTGAGGAGGAGGCGGCGCGCCCCCGCCGCCCCGCGGTTGGTTCGTGCGGTTAGGTT
Organism: Poa pratensis; assembly: GCA_947311845.1. NCBI lineage: Eukaryota > Viridiplantae > Streptophyta > Magnoliopsida > Poales > Poaceae > Poa > Poa pratensis. The sequence goes on along the minus strand of CAMZMU010000114.1, from coordinate 18,867,041 downwards.
TTTTGGCTTTTTTTCGTCCGTGCGGTTAGGTGGTCGGTGATGTGTGGCTGCGCATTGGTTTTCTAACTGGGCCGGGCTGGGCCAGGTTTAGCGATAGTTAGGGGCGATCGGGGAGGCAGAAAATGGAGGCAGAAAACAGAGGGACTACCAACGTACGTCCAACTCCCATTTAATAGTAAAGATAAGCAACCACTAGGAATTGGATGCCGAAATTGCCGATCCCTATGGTTCCATCGGACCAGTTTGCTGCCGTACGATGGTTGTGCTTTCGAGCGTCTGATTCACTGCGCGGGAGACGGACATGTGTGGTGGTGGCAGTTACTGGGTCGTTTAATTCCTAATAACTACTACTTCCAAAAATCACGTCTTATCTTCTATTTTCCCGAGAAAATTAAGACTTTGCGGGTGTTCTGTTGTAACCGCTGCCTTAGATCACGCCTAATCTCCCCTAAATTTTCGTCCTCTCTGAAAACCGCTACCGATGCATGCTTCGATTTGATCACTAAAACCAGAAAATACCACATCTTATGCATTGTAGTTGGAAGCAAATTTTGCATACAGATTGAAGGAAGCATGTACGTAGGTAAGAAGCAAATTTTGAGTACTAAGAAACATATTCTTGTTAGAAGCAATTGTGTTGGTAATAGGAAACTTTGTTCTCTGAAGTTGAAGCATGTCACGCGTAATGTGATACCCAACAACTATTGTGGAAGCAAATCATTATAGTCAGCAAGCACTTATTCGAGTATTTTGCAAATATGATGTAGCAAGTAGCATATAAAGAAGCACACCAGAGAATATGTACTACTGAAGTGCTGGTGACACATGAATTCCGAAGCACATGTTTAGGTTTTAGGAAGCATAATACAGCTATGGTGGAAGCACTACAAACTGCATGCAGGACTCCTACCAAAGCATTGTGCACGGGTACTACCTACTCATTAACATATGTGCTACCAGGAGTATAGACAGGAAGCCAAAAATGCAATACCACAACTAAGAGGATACCCACCAACTGTCCACACCCTTCATTTTATCAAGATTCGTGCAACAAATTTATCAACGAATATTCAAATGTCAATGCATTATCAATAATTGATGGATTTACGTAATTTAAATTTTAGATTCATGTACTAACATGAATTTTTTGTGCATGCATTGACAAAAAAAAAAAACCACGCATTAACATATTTTTAATTTTTTTTAACACATAAAATAGTAGGAATGATATGGTTCGTTGGATGCAAAATCAACGATCATGATAAGCGATGGGTATTTTCTTAGTTATGGGAAAACCGCGTTGACAGGAAGCACTTGTTCTCTGAAGCAGAAATTACATCTTATGAGTTAGAAGCACCCTCCACAGGCGGTGGAAACATTGATTTTGTTTGACGCGGCCATTTTTCAGATCAATGGAGAAATTTAGGTTGCTCTGTCAAAATTTCTTCCACTTGCTAAGAAAACAACTACGCCTTGAGACGACATGGCGTCGAACACGACAGCTGCCAAAAGGGAGGTACGGTGACACACTGCCGTCGGCATAGCCTCATCGGCGTAGGTGCCCGTAGGCACAGCCTAAAAAGCCGCCGGCATAGGCTATGCCGACGGCAAAGCATAGAGGCCGTCGGCATTTTGTTTTCCAAAATTATTTGTTCTAAAAATTTTTAAAAAAAATTATTACTCCGAATTTTCCAACTTTTGATTTTTTTTTCAAATTTTGAATATCTCACTTAGCCACACATTTAATCTCAGGTCAAAGTACTTACCTTAGTCAAACTTTCCGTTCGGTCACCCATCTTCAAATTGCTCGAGACCAAGCACGCTTAACTTTTGAGTTCCTTCCAAATTAGCTTCCAAATAAGATGTTAGAACTTAGAACTTACTGATATTAGTATCCTATCAACCGTATTAACCCATGGGTCATGATGTTACACTTTTTATTGTTTAAATTTTGAAAAATTATTTAAATAAGTAACAATGATTATGTAATAATATTTTTTTGAATAAATAACAATAAAATTTATTTTACTTTATTTTCTCCTTTTTACATTAATATGGAATAATTCATATCTTTAAATCCGTAAATCGAAATTTAACAAATAAAAGGTCTAAATCGATTAGAAAAATGAGAAGAATCCAAATAACATCCATATCATCTTTTTCATCATCTATATGACTTTGTGCAACATATTTTTGGTACTTGCTTAATAAAAAATACTCATTTTTGACACTTAAAAATGAAAAAATGATATTTATAAAAATATTTTAAATTATTTTTGGCAATAATGTTTGCCATACCAAGACACACCTATGTGCCAAATATGGGCACATTATCACAAACTATGGCACGGGATGATCATATCTAGGTCATTTGACTCGAAACGTATACATATCTATAGATGATTGACATTTTTGTGAAGAAGTTTTTGAAATCTTTGTCAAAACTCAGGTTTATCATTGTTCCTAGTAACTAGTACACATAAAAGGAGTCCATGCCAAAAGATTTCATTTTTTGAGTATTTTTTCACTTTCTTTTATTTTGTTGAAAAAACGGTCAAAATGGTAGGCGTGCCTGTTCATCCAAAGGGGTCACATTTTTCAAAACTATCGATGTTTCTGTGATATAACCACTACTGATGTATCTTAAAATGATTTTTGTAAAATTTTCAGAGCAAACTATCACACACTTGTAATTCAAAATTGAATTACTTTCGAAAAATAGGCATAAAGTCATTTAAATATGTGAAATGAAGTAAAAAACCGAGAAAATTCCTAATATTGCTGGATTATCGATAAAATATGGCCTACTTTGTGATAATTGGATGGGTGCCATTTGCACCATATTTGTTGTACTTGCTTCACAAAAAATGCCATTTTTGACAATTAAAAAATGAAAAATGATATTTATAAACAGAATTTCAAAAAACTCATTTCTGCAACATTGTTTGTCATAACAAGACACACCTATGTCTCAAATATGGGCACATTATCACAAACTATGGCACGGGATGATCATATCTAAGTCATTTGACTCGAAACTTATACATGTCTATAGATGATTGAACTTTTTGTGAAGAAGTGTTTTGAAAACTTTGTCAAAAATCAGGTTTCATTGTTCCTGCTAACTAGTAACATAAAAACTTTTGAGTATTTTTTCACTTTCTTTTATTTTGTTGAAAAAAGGTCAAAATGGTCGACGTGCCGTTCATCCAAAGGGGTCACATTTTCAAAACTATCGATGGTTCTGTGATATAACCACTACTGGTGTATCTTAAAATGATTTTTGTAAAATTTTCAGAGCAAACTATCACACACTTGTAGTTCAAAATTGAATTACTTTCGGAAAATAGGCATACAGTCATTTAAATAGGCGAAATGAGGTAGAAACCGAGAAAATTCCTATTATTGCTGGATTATCGATAAAATATGGCCTACTTTGTGTGATAATTGGATGGGTGCCATTTTGCACCATATTTTGTTGTACTTGATTCACAAAAAATGCCATTTTTGACAATTAAAAAATGAAAAATGATATTTATAAACGTAATTTGAAAAAACTCATTTTGCAACATTGTTTGTCATAACAAGACACACCTATGTCTCAAATATGGGCACATTATCACAAACTATGGTACGGAGATATCATATCTAGGTCATTTGACTCGAAACTTATACATGTCAATAGATGATTCACCTTTTTGTGAAGAAATTTTTTGAAAACTTTGTCAAAACTCAGGTTTATCATTGTTCCTAGTAACTAGTACACATAAAAGGAGTCCATGCCAAAGGATTTCTCTTTTTGAGTATTTTTCACTTTCTTTTTTTGTTGAAAAAACGGTCAAAATGGTCGGTGCCTCATTCAAAGGGGTCACATTTTCAAAACTATCGATGGTTCTGTGATATAACCACTACTGGTGTATCTTAAAATGATTTTTGTAAAATTTTCAGAGCAAACTATCACACACTTGTAGTTCAAAATTGAATTACTTTTGGAAAATAGGCATAAAGTCATTTAAATAGGCGAAGAGGTAGAAACCGAGAAAATTCCTATATTGCTGATTATCGATAAAATATGGCCTACTTTATGTGATAATTGGATGGTGCATTTTGCACCATATTTGTTGTACTTGCTTCACAAAAAATGCCATTTTTGACAATAAAAAAAAAAAAATGATATTTATAAACATAATTTGAAAAAACTCATTTCTGCAACATTGTTTTCATAACAAGACACACCTATTCTCGAATATGGGCACATTATCACAAACTATGGCACGGGGATGATCATATCTAGGTCATTTGACTCGAAACTTATACATGTCTATAGATGATTGACCTTTTGAAGAAGTTTTTTGAAAACTTTGTCAAAACTCAGGTTTATCATTGTTTCCTACAACTAGTATACATAAAAGGAGTCAATGCCAAAGGATTTCACTTTTTGAGTATTTTTTTCACTTTCTTTTATTTTGTTGAAAAAACGGTCAAAATGGTCGTCGTGCCTGTCATCCAAAGGCACATTTTCAAAACTATCGATGGTTCTGTGATATAACCACTACTGGTGTATCTTAAAATGATTTTTGTAAAATTTTCAGAGCAAACTATCATACCTTGTAGTTCAAAATTGAATTATTTCGAAAAATAGGCATAAAGTCATTTAAATAGGCGAAATGAGGTAAAAATCGAGAAAATTCCTAATATTGCTGGATTATCGATAAAATATGGCCTACTTTGTGTGATAATTGGATGGGTGCATTTGCACCATATTTGTTGTACTTGCTTCACAAAAAATGCCATTTTTGATAATTAAAAAATGAAAAATAATATTTATAAACATAATTTGAAAAAACTCATTTCTGTAACATTGTTTTTCATAACAAGACACCCTATGTCTCAAATATGGGCACATTATCACAAACTATGGCACGGGATGATCATATCTAGGTCATTTGACTCGAAACTTATACATGTCTATAGATGATTGAGCTTTTGTGAAGA
>CAMZMU010000114.1:18721835-18851701 GCA_947311845.1 Poa pratensis | reverse complement strand
CGGAAAGATCACGTTTTGTTTCATCCTTTAACACCCTCCTTTCGGGTATACACAGGACTTTAAAAACTGGTTCCCCGTGTACAGTGTCCAAGAATTAGACTTGTTATCTGGGGTACAGGCAAGAGGATGCTTGGCCTTTACACCATACCTAGATAGAAGATCGTCTCCAGCTCTGCCTCAAATCTCAGCCGTCTAAACTGTCTTGATTTGTGATTTAAACTCCTGGATCCCCTCACATGAGCAGGCCCACATTTGCTGAAAGCTCAATTAGGTTGGTCATCTGCACCTTGCACCTTGATGGCTATAAATAACCTTATCATGGTGTGGAAGTACCCAGCTTTATTATGCATGGACCATATTTTTACTACTGTACTTATGAGGACCACCTGTCCACACATACCTAGTAATTTTCCAATACTCAGTAGTCCAGTGAACACCTGTGATATAAATACTCCAGGATGTGTGGACAGAATGGTGCTAGATTTTTCGATACTTGAGTGAACATCTGTGGTTTTGAAAGATTGACTCAACTGGTGTGGACAGGTGTCGAGAACTCCGAGGGGGCAGAATTTTGTAATATGTCTAAATCGATTCATCATCGATAATTTAATAGTATAACATAGGAATTTTAGCAAAACAAACTCGGAACTGGGATTTATTATTGGATCAGGAATCCCATTGCATTTTAAAGCAAGAAGATAACTCAGATATATGCAGAGAACTGAAGAATGAATGAATGGTGGCGAAAGTCTCCTCATGGGAACAGAGAGGTACATAGGATGTTGATTGGTGATGAACCCATTGCCCATGGCATTTTGCTTAGAAAGAATCCTTCGAAAAATGCCAACTAGTATGTCCCTTTTCTCCTAGGTTTTAACTCTTGTGGAACTTTTTCTAGCTGGAATTTTCCTTGTCCTCACACAACAAGATTGGGTTTGCCTTTTCTTTTGGTCCACACAGAATGTACTGTTTGCACCACACAACTGTAAGTAGACAACAAAACCATTCAGTGTATTCCTTGCGCAATTGTCGATGGAGAAAAATTCTTTTATTAATGCAACAAAAAATTATACAGTAACTACTTTCTCTAAGACTCCCCCATCAAGGACTCCCCCCTCTGAAGTACTGGGTATTCAGAAGCCAGTGAAGTCCTTGGGCAGTTATCGATGGAGCAAGCAAGGACATCTCGGTAGTCACGCGAGATCGTGAAGTGGTCGTACACATTGCCGTCACGGCTCTTCTTGTACTCAACAACAAGGATGAGTGATTGAAGGCCGTGAGCTTGCGAAACCGTGGTCGAAGTCCCTGAATGACTCCATTGGATCTTTGAACGGGTGAAGTCTGAAAGGCTGGCACCAGCACCACCAACAACCACATGCGTCGTTGCCTGGAATGGGCCGCTGTAGTGATTCGATGCGTTAACAACACATTGACTCTGCAAAAAATCACAGATTCCAATCACTTAAAGATTGTAATAAGAATGTAAGCCTTAGTGTGCAAACTACAATTTTGTTGTACATTACGATAATAGTACATATCAGATGTTGTCTACAGTGAATAGAGAGCTTTACTTTTCTATGTACAATATTGCACGTTTTGATTGATTGCAAATGCTGATTAGAGACAGACCTGGTATACTGGACATGTCCTTTCATAATTGTGGACGTGACCGTAGAAGGCAAGATCGACCTTGTACTTCTGCCAGAGATCTTGCAGTGCTTCTCGCCCCATTGGTTCCTCAAACGTGCCTTCAAATCCATAGTAAGAGTTGGATGAGTACCCGAGAACACGGTGTGCAAGGAAGATGAGCCATGGCTGCTTCTGCCTGTCTACAGACGACAAGCAGTGCTCAATGAACTTGTACTGCTCGGTGCCTGGCCTCCAATCTTCTTCTGTGTGAGCAATGCAAAACCTGAACATGCCATAGTCTGTCGCGTACCTAAAGAAGGATAGATGTTGTGTCAGTAATTATTTTTCCAAAGACAAGTAGATTTCAGAATGATATATGAAGGAATCCGTATGCCCTTATTTAGCTACCACGATTACCAAAATTTTGCACGGTTCTCAGCAGGAGTGTAGAACACAGTTTGCGCAGGAACACCACATTCTCCACCGGAGTCAGATTTCCATAAAACGAACCAGTTCCAGGCCAGTCTCTCTCGTGATTACCGCTGCAAAATGAGAATTTGTTTAGATATTAAAAAGTCATGGCAACGACATACTGAAGTTACTGAAATTTCATACTGAACAGACCTGCCAATCATGTATGGCACCGTTGAGCAATCGGCTCGATCTGTGCGGTGAACTGATCCCACTGTGATAAATAGCCATTCGCATAGCAAATGTCCCCGATGTGGACCACCATGTCAATGTTTTCCAGGTCTCTAATGATCTGATTTGTAGTGTTTAGTGAGCCTGGCTGGAAGTTATTGTATTCATTGGAACCATCTGCCTCTGCCTGAAGAAAGTTGTCAGAAGAAGAACCATTGCACTTGCCCCAGATAACGATGGAAGAACATATGAATCAAACTTAGATAGCGATGGAAGAACATATCTACCTTCCCCATGTCCCCAAATATGACAACCTGTTGCAAAGAATCTTGTCCAGGGTAAGGCGATGCTTTAAAGCTGTATGACTTGCTCCAGATGCGGGTACCATTCGGTAACCTATGGCCAAGCCTGTAGGTGTACCTGCAACGTTGCATTAACCATGTTTGCTTAGTAACTGGATGGATCCTAATGTCAGAAGGGATCAAACAGGAAAGAAAGATCACATACATTGAGTCTGGCCACAGATCCTTCAGATAACTAGTATGAATGTAACCAGGATGACGCCAACCAACAGTTCGTGCTGGTGCACCTGCAATTACATATTTGAATTGTATGCTTGGTTGAAGAGATTCAGAGTAAACCAAATGTTTCATGTGTTACAGTATGAGCAGATCCTCGTCTCTATTGACATTCTAAGAATCTCAAGACTAACAAGCTATGTTCATCTTGGAGAAAATAGGGAACTAGTGGCACACGACGTACCGCACATGCTGTTTCGGTCAAATGTCAATGTTCCAGCTGGAGAAAGAAACCGGCGTCCCCCCTTTTCACCCCATTCAACAAAAGGAACTGCTTCTTTGATATCGTATCCACTTGTCCAAGTGACTGTCATCTAAAATTCAGTCATATTTTTAGATTTCTGAAAATATTTACAATGTAGGTTCTTTAAAAAAAGATGTACACATTTGGTTTAAGAAGTTGCACATGCTAATTCAGTCTCAGTTGCAGATTGGTAGGCAAGCTTACTTCATTCCAAGACTTCCCCTGCGCCAAACGTGGGTAGACTGGCGCCTTTGGATTCGCGAATGCCACCTTGTTTGAGACGGCAATCAGCTTTGGCTGTGTGACCAAAATGTTTAAAAAGGTTCAGACTTCAGAAATATTTAGACCAAAGGCTCAAGAGACTTCAGAAATATCAAGAAACGTTTCTTCATAAAAACAACGGAGTTGTTATAAACAGAAGTTCAGAAACTAGAGTGATTTTTTTACCTTCAAGAGACCCCCAGAAAAAAGTGCAAACGAGAAATCTTCCCTCTGGTTGATCAGTTGGAGCTTCAGGTAACCCTTTCCGGACTTACTATATCCATCATTCTTGAATTTTGCAAATTGGAACTGCAATAAAAGAACATGGAAAATACAAGGTTCAGAATGAACATCTTCAGACAGACTGAATCCCAGTTGAATGGAACATGAATAGGGATCTGCCAACCTTGATTGGAGCTGTGCATAGCACCGGAGGGTATTCCCTCTTATTCTCAGGCTCACATATTGCTGCACTGAAACATCACAAACAAGAAACAGAGAACAGCATCAAACCCTACGCTTGGCCATTCCAAGTAGTACGACTGAACTGAAAATGGTTGACTTAGTTTTTTGTCTGGAATTCTGGATACATTGACGGAAGAAATCAAGAAAATGTCTGAATTTATTGAGTTCATGCTGCAGTCGATCTACCGTCTACATATAACATGGGTGATAAAGCATGGCCTAAACGTCGTATACTGTAGTTAACCTGAAATTGGCAGGGAGAAGACTCCAATCCAGTCGTCGCCGGAGGGGTTCGGATGAAAGAACTCCACCTCGACCCATTCGCTGTCCTGGCCGTCCAGTCCGAGAACCGTAGGGGACGCCTTGACACGCGCCGCGCCGTCGACGGCGAAGGTCGTACTCTCGAGGGCGATCCTCGACAGCGGCTGCTCGCCGCCGCCGGGGTGCGCCGCCGTGGCGGTGCAAGCAGCCATGATCCATGCGACCGCCACCACCGCCCACACCCACAGTCTCATGGTATGCTCTTCACAAAACTACTAAAAATTCAAGGAGGAAAGATCCGGGAGAAGGCGGCAGCTTCAGGGTCTCCCTGGAGTGGAGTGTGCGATCGATTGAGCCGAGAAAGGGACGCGGATTTATATCTCCAATCATTGATTGAGATGTGCTGATAGTATTAGTACATGCACGAGAATATTCCCAAGAAACAAGATTCGCGAGTGAAATGTGGCGCCGGGAGCGCAGACTGGAAGTTAGCACACACGCATCACTAGCGTTTGACTGTAGAAATCGGCATGTCTACGAAAAAAATCATTTTGCCTCCCGAGTTCAAGTGATTCCTTTATTTTTAAAAATCAAAAATCATATTTAAAAGTTTCAGAAAATCCAAAAAAAATCTGGATGGAGAGTTTGAAAATAGAGTTAAACGCTTGAGGGGTCACCAAGTTGCCACATATGAGCCCATTGGTCACGAACTCAAAAGTGCCAACTTTTGGTCAAATAGTGTGTGTAAGAGCCCCGTTCGTCACACTCCGTCAAGACAGGCGTTAAGTCCTGTGACGTGGCAGACTGTTTTTTACATGTACACCCTTATAATTTTATTTCTTTTAATTGCTAGCTCCTTTTTCGATTATTTTTTCCTCTACCATCCCCGCCGCCTCCTTCCTTCGTCTCCTTGTGAGAACTCACGCGCGCCGGCGCGAATCCATCCATGCGCTGCAGTTGTCTTGCCGCTGCCGTCGCAACTGCAGTGCGGGTAGCCGGGTACCCCGCGTCGTCCGTCGCCGGCCGCCGCGGCCACGACGGCAGGGACGAGGATGACCAGGAGCAGCAGCACCAGCCACCGCCAGCGCGAAGAACGGTGGCCTCCTCCGCATCTGAATCTCGGAAGCACCATCCAGTCCAGCTGCGCCAACGCGAGCAAGCGAGCAATCTCGTCAGAAACAGAGCTGCAAACTGGCCAGGCGGCCAGCATGTACCGGAAATTGGAGACCATAGCATGTGATTAGCTCGAGTCCTACAATCTTGGCAGCATTGGGGCGTCCAAGTGGAAATTGGGGCGCTTGAGCCATGGTGGCCGAAGGTCCCGCAATCGCTAGCCCTAGCCCTCCTCTCCTTTTCCCCCTACAGCGCGCCGCCAATCGGCTCCTCTCTCGCCACCATGGCCGGCGCCCTGAACGCCGTTGTCGGCATGGCCGTCATTGCCGCGTGGCCACCGGCGACGCCCCGTGATGTCTGGGAGCTCGGCGATGTCCAGTACGTCATCTACGCGGAAGATCGGAGCCGACCTCGTCAATCCCTTCGCGTACACGGCGTTCCCGCGCATGCGGGACCTTCGGCCACCATGGCTCAAGCGCTGCTCCTTGCTCGCCCCTCCGTGCACCCCCCCCCCCCCCCCCCCCCCCCCCCACCACCCACCCCCAGACACACACCTTGAATCCACTCTACAGGCACTGCCACACACTCCGCACCGCTGCTCTGCACTCTGTCGGCAAGCACACGCACGGCAGAGCCGCAGAGGTGGCACCGCTGCTCTGCACTCCGCCGGCATGTCCATCACGTGTTTGACAAAATGCCCGACCTAAGTTTTTCAATAGGACAATTAGATGCAAAGAATAAAAAATATAGGGTGTATTTTGTAAAACATAAACTGCCACGTCAGCGACTTAACGTCTGTCTTGACGGAGTGACGAACGGGGCTCTTACACACAACTATGTGACCAAAAGTTGGCACTTTTTGAGTTCGTGACCAATACGCTCATCAGTGGCAACTTCGTGACTCCCAAGCGTTTAACACTTGAAAATATGCATTGTATCCATACTTTTTTTGTGTAGCTCAGAATAGACTACTTCAAATTGAGTCATTGTGTACAACTGTACATCTAACCTTTTTTCAACAAAAAAAAAACTTGTAAATGATTTTAAACTTTTTGAAAATAAAGGAATCACTAGATCCAAAGTACTGTCAGCTCATTACCCGATTTTTTTGCTTTACCTTTAAACTGGAGTTAACTTACCACATGATTCAAGGGCCCAACAAGGCAACATTCTGGTTGAGGTCCCTCGTGGATAATCTTTCCACGCAAAAGATACCCCGAGAAAAGACGTGTTAAATTAGTGCCTGTAATTTTTGAAGGTTTAATTTCTGATATGAACAACTAACTGCACATGCATGACCAAATTTAGCGAGCAAAAAATAAAATTTATTTTACTGCGCGGCCCTCGGCAAAGCTTCTAAGGCATATACTCACCGTTTGGATTCAAGACGACATAACTTTTGAATCCTTACTATTCCTATTCCAGCACTTCCAAAATCCTATAAATCAAAGAGAGCCCTCAAGAGGCGATTAGGTTTTTTGCCTCCCGCTGGCGCCGGCGATCTTGCCTCGTCTCCCGTGGCCTTAGGGCCATGGAGGCACGGTGGATCCTGGTCTCCGCTGGCGGAGGGCTTCGTTTTTAGATGTTTTCTTGTGTTTTGTCAAGTTTTGTGTCCTATTCAGAAATGCGAGGCGGCAACTTCCTGGTGATGGAATAAAGTTCTTCCCGCCTAGCCCCCGTTCTGGGGTGCATCTAGCATTGTCGGAGGGCGTGTGGAGGTGTGTCTCAATCGAATCTCGCAGGATTCGGTCGGCGTTTGTCTTCGGCAGATTCGATTGGATCTAGTCGTCGTTCGTATGTGTTCGTGTGTTTACAGGTTGGATCCTTCCGATACTACAATAAGGTTTGCCCGGCTCAAGTGACGGAGGGGCGATGACAGCGACGCACCTTCGGCTTCCAGTGCTTGTAGTCGTCGCTAGGTGGTTTACAGATCTGGATATAATTTTTATTACTTCTTGCTTTCTTTCTTGGTACTACCTTGACAATTGATGAATAGATTAGAAGTTTTCTCGCAAAAAAAGAGAGCCCTTAAGACCTCTTATCCTTCCTCGATGGGAAACATAGAACATTTTACGCAACTCTCTTATCGTCATTTTTGTTTTCAGCTAACCTCGCAGGAGGGGCGTTAAGGTTAGAACAAACTTTCTTGACCAGAACAGAATATCAACGTAAACGAACTTGACCTTTTTCTAGCATCTGTATCTACAACAACACCATAAGGGTTCCTGAAAACTGCGAACGTTCTGTTTCTATAGCACTATTATTACATGATGAAAGAACCGAGTCGGCAGCAGGATTCTAGTCAGTAATATCTCCTCAAAGGGCTGTATGCACCGCCTCTTGGATGGTCATATCCACTTAGCCGAGGCGGGGGAAGGTATGTGTACTCATATTCACCCTGAAAACGGATTAAAAAACTACTCAGATACAGACCCCTGGCCACAAAATTTCAGAAAGACTGTGATTGAAGGTTAACAAACATTAGTCTCAAAAACGCCTCTCAGATCATATCCTTCATAAATATTATAAGTTGACATGGAATCTGACCGACCACGCTAAATTTCTAACACTTTCACCACTAATATACGTAGTAAAATTTTGACCAGGTTAAAATAAAGTCAATAGGTTTATCATCGAAAGCAACAGAATGAATACAATGATGTTGACATAACAAATTCTATCAGTTTAATTTTCCAACAAGCAAGTCAGATTGAAAATATAGACAAAACTAAATGAAGACGTTGTAGTGAATGAGTAAGAAAGTATATAGACCTGGTAGTGAGGATTGCTTCTGTAACCAGAATAGGCTGGTGGCGGAGCTGCTATTTCTGACAAATGCAACAAGAAAAAATGTATTACAGATTGAACTGGCTTTGCCTACCTGAAAGCAACCAACAGGATATCGACAAGTGACGACAACACTAGTGCAAGAGTTCAAACAAAATCGATTTAGTAGCACCGCCAAAAATGTATCTAGCTCCAGTGTCCAGTTAGTCAAATCAACACACAATTCATCTCCTAGTAGCATATGTATAAAAATTGCATTCCAACTATTGGGTTTTATGGTCTTTTTGAGCTATTGGGTTTTATGGTCTGTTGCGTCTTTCATTAATTAAACTGCAACAGTCAGTAAATATTGCCATATTCGCAAGAAGTGGAAAGGATGAGTAGATCAAGCAGAAGACCCATCCTGTGGCTAGAAAGGATGCGATAAGCATCCCGTGAAGAGAAGAACAGAGCATGGGAAGTTATTTTCTGTTTTGGTTTAGTACCTGTTGATTTGGGGAATTGCTCTTTCTGTTTTGTGCTCGCCTTGGAGAGGTATCTTTGTTTTGGGAGATCTTGCCCCCCCCCCCCCCCCCCCCCCCCCCCACACACACACACAACAGGGTGTACTACAGTTATCCTGAGGCACAACTCCAGAGCGAAGACTAGCAAGCCTTACTCACTCCCTCCCAGGGTGTACTACAGTTATCCCGAGGCACATGCTTCATGGGCTGTATCGGCCAGTGTTGGGAATTTCAGTGTTTAGATTTTCTGGCCAGTTACATATCTGAGATTTACCAGATATGTATCGAGTTATCGACATCAGATCCACGTATTGGTACAGGTGTGCCACCTGCCCACCTTAACAAAGTATCGGTGCATCATAGACAGCCGGGGAAAGCAGGAGGCATAGTCAAAATTCTTGTTGGCTCCTAAGAAATACAGGGTAAATCTAAGTGGTAGAGGTTGTCATAAAGAATCACTCTAGGTTTGTCCGGCAACATGGAAACAACGGCTATGTGACAGCCTACAGATAAAAAAACCTATGAGACAAGCCTCGGGTGTAATTCGACTGGTATTGGTGATTAAGAATTGCAACGTGCCTTTGTAACTGGACGGTAAGTATCTGGACTCGGGCAATAGTTGAGAGGGGTATGCACTCTTATCCCAAGAGAAACCAAGAATATGACCCCCAGTCCATAAGATATACTTAAATGTATATCTCGACCAAATTATAGTGTCTATTATGTGCAGTTATTACTGGTATTAAAATATGCACATGTGCATGGACTAACCAGCTTTAAAGACCGTACCTCTAGCGTAGGGAAGATCATCAATATAACGGTAATTTGACGGCGCAGCTCTGCAAAACCATGGAAAACCCCAAATAAGTTACATGTTCAGTGGAGAATCTATCAGTACCAAATAAGCAGCAAGCCAAAATGGAAACAAAACCTCGGCTGATCATAAACATAAGTGATTTGAACACGATCTGAGGGTGCACGAACTCGATTTACTGGAGGGATGTATCCCGCATGAGGTTCCTAAAGGCATGAATGCATAAGTATAATGTATACATGAAACATATATGACATAAAACAATGAGAATATGAATATCAAGACGAAGAATTTGATGTATACCAGGTCACGAGCATTTGGTTTAGATCTGGATGATGTGCCCGCAATGGGGTAAGATTCGTTGCTAGTTACATATCGAGTCCCACAGAACGTTTCATATTTCCAGAAGATTCTCTTGCATAAGCAGCTCTAGCATCACCACCATGACGTGCTCTGTTGGAAGGTTTTGTCGGGACATCACCTGCACAATTACAAGTATAAGAAATAGCACCTGTTAACAAAGTTAAACAAAATTGCCAGAGAACATACGATTCTTCCGTGCTTTCTTCAGTAGTCTTTCATTTACAGCGGTATTTTCAGTCTTCCCAGCTTTCCGTTTGTCTTTATACAGGTTAGATGCTTGTGGTACTTCCGCGTCAACTTGTGAGGTCAGCTTACTCACATCACCTTTTGGCAATTTATGTGAACTCTTCTTCATCATGACCTCTTTTTTCTGCTCCTTTTTCTTTATAGAACTGTTAGCGTCTTTACAAGTAGCACTACTATTGACCTTGAACCCACCTTCAGCACTCTTGTTCAGATGTATTTCCCGACGTGGTCGAGCAAGACTCGCAGCCAACTAGGTAAAAAGAAAGAGAACAGTCGTGCAGGCAAGTTAGCAAAACCCCATAGCAGTCTAGATGAATCCAACACAAGCAGGATTTAGGAGTTAGAATACCTTAACTTCACCACCAATTTTGGCACTGTTTATTCCTTCCACACAAGCTAATGCATTCTTCCTGAATGAGAATTCAACAAAAGAACTTCTCTTCTTTGACTTCTTTAGAAGTCGAACTTCCTGAATCTCTCCATATGATTTGCAACATTCTTTAATGTTCTCCTCATCCCAAGAAAGAGGAACATGTTCGAGGTATACTGCTTTAACCTACAGACGAATTAACACAATGATGGTATTTCCACCGTGGAAAAATAAACTTCATGTGCAAGGTACAAACATATTGGTATACATGTGGTTTGGCCAAGTATACAGCTGCATACAACATAGTACTGAACTTGGTTGTGGGACAAACGCAAGCTGCTAGGAGATTTAAGATAGCTTCTGATTCTTTAGCAACAGTCATTTGCTAGCAAGGAGCCTAGGAATAAATCTGAAAATAAATCTACTCTGTATTTCCATAACTGGCCCAATACCCAATTGCAAGGATTGATGCTACCCTGTCTCAGCACGCAGGGCCACAGATATAGGCATGAGACAAAAGGCGTCACGGAATTTTGAATGGTACCACACGTGGATTGTTTAAATTAGTGGTCTTACTCTTCATGTCCAAGATGTGACCCTACCACCGCCAATCTGAGCACTGGAACCAGAAAGACCATAATAGCTCAATTTCGCAACCCTAGCTCCCGATGTGCATAATCAAACCCCTTGAAAATCTGAGTGAGGTATTCGTGCAAGGTTTTCATGTGCTACAAAACCTTGCAGTGCTAATGTAAGGAAGGGAAAGGAAGTCGTGATAGCAGGAAGGAACAAAATGGATTGACTGTGATTAGAGGAGAATAAGCAAATCGGGCTGGGCCCTGAATGTGCAGATAAATCACTACCCTGGAAAGTCGATCCAAAACAACTGAGGCCCATGGAAAAGAACAAAAATCCCAAAGGTGAAGTTCAAGTAAAAAAACAAAGATAGATATAGCCAACTAACCATCTAAAGTTTCTGATCTGTTTGGTTATGATTGATGTTGCTATGGTAACATAGGTCAGTCTCCAAAAATGTGCAGCCAAAATATGTGTTCACGTTCCAAAAGTTTGACCAAATAAACTAGCTGACTAATGGACACGAACTGCATATTATGAACTGTTATTTCTGACTCGAGACACCATTCAGAAGATAAGTTCATTACGTCCTTCAAGTAACTCTTAACAGCCAAAATTGATGACATAGAACAACAAATCAACTCAAAATATGCAAGACATCTTAATACCTTAGAATTAAACTGGCAATAGTTGTTTTACCTTCATAGCGAGCTCTTGACTTGATTCTGTAGGGTTTTGAGCATATTCTTTCACACTTCCACCCATGCCAATAAGTGCATCTGGTTGTCGTAGCTGCTGAAATGCACCTTCGGCAGTGCCAGGCGTAGCAAATTTGAGAAAGCTAATCCCTCTGTTTTGTCCTCCATTATCAGGATCATCAGGTAAACTCATTTCAAATTCTTCGATTCCAATACTTTTCAACGCGAGTACCATCTGCAAATCATAGTTGGCAAAACAAGTAAACTAGATGATGCCGCATCTTCAGAGACATTTGTAAGCTCGTGGAATTGTGTTCTTCTATTATACCACCAATACACAAGTTAAATGAGAATGAATAGTGATGTATGCAGTCATAAATGTTGTACAGGTTCATAAGATTTTTGTAGGATTCCAATCCTTAGGATATTTTCCTATGGATTGCCTTTGTATCAAAGGAATGGTGCAACCCAAATCCCTATGGATTAGATTCCTATGCCTCGATTCCATAGGAAACAGAACATCTTTCTTAGATCGGGGCACTTTTCATGTGCTTCTCACGCGTTCCATCCAAATGGCTATTCCAGCAGTTTTCCTGTGTTGTAGAATCCTCTATTTTGCAAAGGAAAACCTGACAGATTTCTGTGTTTCTCAATCTTGCGACACATTCAAGTGTTTGCAACATATATAGTGTATGTAGCAGGTAATAATTTGAGGTTAACCCTTTCATCCTTTTATACATAATTTATCTCAGGTTTCACTGTGTGTCTTCCATGAGGTCCATGACACTTGCTAGACATAAAACAGAAAAACCTTTAGTGGGTTATGGTATTTTATGACTCCTCGACACCAATTATCAATGCTGTTTGGTGAATGAACACATCTTCGTTATCTGGAATGTTAGTCTGCTAGAAAGATCGGCAACCTTTCATTTACAGCATGATGAAGCCAAACAAAAAGAATCTTTCGTACACATAACGATTTTTTTTTATTCAATGTCTTCAGAAGAGCTGAGCAGACTCAGTAAGTACTTGTTGATTTGAGAACATTCTTATACTTAACATATAGTTCAAACTATAACACAGTTGTAAAAATATATAATCGCCATAACAGATTTTCTAAAGATCAGGATCAGGTAAATGCCGTTATATCTCACCTGCTCTTTTGTCCAGCTCTTGCAAATGTTTATAAGGTAAAGGGTATTCTTAGATTGAGAAGCTGATACTTTGACCCTTTTTCCTGCCACCTGAGAAAGAATACGCAAACAGAATAATGATCACCATTC
This sequence comes from Poa pratensis, assembly GCA_947311845.1. Classification (NCBI taxonomy): domain Eukaryota; kingdom Viridiplantae; phylum Streptophyta; class Magnoliopsida; order Poales; family Poaceae; genus Poa; species Poa pratensis. The sequence goes on along the minus strand of CAMZMU010000114.1, from coordinate 18,838,868 downwards.
AATAAACTAAGAAATATTCAAAGAAAACTATTTGAAGGACAGAGGGATTTATTGCATCAAAACCTCAACTCCATCCTTAAATTCAGCGAGAGCCTTCTTTGCAGCTTCAGTGCTCATATAACGAATGAATGCAATGCTTTTGTACTTTTTTCTCGCAGCGGGTTTAATTATTTTAATAGATACAATCTCCCCGAATTGAGAGAAGACAGCTGTGATGTCTTCATCGGTACAATCCATAGGCAATCCACCAACAAATATTTCAAGGTCTTTAGCATATCCCACTGAAACTGAACCCAGCATAGAAAATGAGGGGTCAAGTTCACCATTCGGTGCCTCACATTGGACATTGAACTGGCAGGCAACAGCATACTTACCGCTATCCCCATGTGAACCTTCATCCCCAGATTCTTCATGTTCTTCAGGTAGTTCATTCATGTCTGGAGTATATATAGAAAAGGCGACCGCTTTATGATCATTGACTAGTTGGACACAGAATATAGGGCACGAGAAACATGACTATTGCAAGGAATCTGTACTTTTTTAATCCAACAGGAAATATAGTCGCATATAGTGCTCAGCATAAGACCGTGTTATCTAACGAAAACTACACAAGGGTTGATATTTATGTTTACAAAGGTCCCTTAAAGTTGTTTCCTCACAAATAGTAGATTTTAATATTTAATGCACTGAACACTCCAACCATCAGGGGACATGGTTTAACTGAGATAACACTCAGTCTCTGTGGCAACCTTACTTTATGCGAGACCGACAAAATTGGGCATTTGAATCATAGGTTCTCACCAATAAGCAAGTGAGGGTATGAAATCTAATGACTACAGCTTAAAACTAAATCTCAGTTTTTCATGCAAAACTAGCTAATATCTCGGTTTCTCCATGCTCAAACTTACGCCTCCAACTGTAAGCAATACCATCTAAAGCAGGTCCAGTCCGAAACAAGGTTACTACCATCAAAATGTTACTAGCATTGAACTGCGTAATGGACCTGCAATAGGCTTAACCTCTTACTTACCATCCACTTTGGCATCCTCTTCCATGGTATCATCATCCTCCAGATTCTCCTCCTCTTGAGTTTCCAACTCCTCCTCTGCCTGTTCTTGTCCCTCATCCTCCTTAGCAGGCTCCTCTACCGCCGCAGACTCCAACCCTGTATCTTCACCGCCGCCATCTCCCAATGCCGCCACCGTCGCTTTCTCCTCACCAGCGCCCTCCGTAGTCACCGTCTTCTCTGATTCAGCCGCTGCAGTCGGGCCGTCTCCCTGGGCCATCGCCAACACAATCTCTACGCCATTAACCTCTTCCTCGGCTTCGTCCTCAGGATCCTCTGCTTCGTCGGGATCCTCCTCCTCCGCTTCCTCGGGATCCTCCTCCGCCTCCGGCTCCTCAACGGACTCCGCCCCGGTGGCTTCCTCAGCGCGATCCTCCACCGCCCCGGTACCGACCTCCATAACCCTAACACCAGACTCCGCCGTGTCAGGCGGGGCCTCTCCCACAGCCGGAGGGAGAGCCGGGGAGCTCTCTGGGGCGGCGGGCGCAACCGGGGCCGGCGACGGCCTCCGGCTCCTGGCTGGAGGCATGAGGATGCGAGGATTTGTTGCGCAGTTCCGCGACGACGGTGGATAATTCAGATCAGACGAACGGAGGAAGCAAACGAAATAATGTCGGGTTCTACAGGCCCAAGGGACAGATTCTCTAAACACGCCTAAGCAAGCGAAATAATGTCAGTACTAAAATTCCGACCCCGCGAATTACCACAATATCGGTTTGATATAGATTTCAACATATATAACAAAATACAATATATGTGGCGCGCAAATATATTTTTAGACTAATAAATCGATAATAGTCTACATCCAAAAATATGCGCTATACAATAAGTAGGAATCAAGCATGTCCAAAAATGTGCAATCAAACACCATTAGCTAATAATCAAAACAAACACTATTGTTGCCAAGACTGTCTCCGAGACCATCTTCACCACCACCGGTCAAAGCACCGCCACCGGCGAAAACACCGCCACCACCAGCAGTTGTAGGACCACCAAACTTTTGCCTTCTAAATCTTTTATCTCCCAAAACTCCCTTTCCAACGTGTCCATAGTCGAATCCATCATCATGAGCCGGTTCTGCTCGGCGAGCATGTTGGCCCTCACCTTTTCCCCGAGAATGATTTTTCACTCCTAGTAGGCGCCTTGCGCTTCTCATTTTTCTGGATTGCTTCATATTTTGCTTCATTATACCGGTGTTTCTTCTCGACCATGGCCATTTTGTCTTCCAATGTTTCCTTTTGACTTCGTCAACTCACCAATTTGCTCTCTCAAGATTCTGGTTTTGGTGTTCTTCTTCAACTTTCTTCCTTTGGGCTTCCTCTTGTTTCTTCCCTTCATCACTATCTTCTGAATCAATTAAGGTAATGAATACACCTTTTTTTTGGTGGAGCTTATTGAACCCTCGACCACCACTTCTCACTATGTTCAAACAATTTTTAACAACGTTGGAGCACAAATGATTTTTCTTTTCATGAGGGCGCTTTGTACCTTTCAATTGCAATGTGATCCTACGTTTGGAAAAGAGGCAAGTGCCAGCATAATCAAAAGCAAACAACATCACAATATTTGAGGCAAATTGACAACAAACTTACATAGTCATCGATTATGCAACCACTTAGAGGTGCTACACAACTTGAAAACGAAAAACCTAAGCAATATGATCCAATTCGGTACACATTCGAAAAAAGAGCAAAATTTTACCAATCTGGTGCTTCCCCGAACACGTTGTGGACGCCGGTGTGTGGTTGATGGTAGCATCGTGTACCTCTGTCGGCGTAGAGGCTGGACAAGGCGCCAGTACTCAAGCCGGCATCTCCTTCTTCGCCTTCCTTGGGATGGAGGACCGCGATTTCGGCCGAGACGGCCCGCGAGGCGGCACCGCTGTTGGCGGGAGGGATCCGGAAGGACGCAGCCTCAAGGGGCCCGACTCCTTGGCCGAGGTGTTTGTTCTGCCGCTTACTGATACGTTCCAAACGTATCTATACATTTTGAGTGTTCCATGCTTGTTTTATAACATTGCTACATGTTTTTACTAAGTTTTATATCATCTTAGGACATTTATTGGACTAACCTATTAACCCAGTGCCAGTTTCTGTTTATTTTGTCTGTGCATTACAGAAAATGTCCAAAAATGAAAGTGCTCAGAAAATGTGAAACTTTACAGAAATTCTAATTAATTAGAAAACTCCAGGAGCCAGAAGGACAAGTCGTGGGGAGGCCCACAGCTCCTAGGCGACCCCTGCGCGCGGCCAATAGGGGGTCGCGCCCAAGGTCCGCCTCCTACACTCGAGCACCGCCTCACGACGCCCTTCTGACTATATATTCGTTTCTATGAGAAAATTCTAACTCCCGAAGGATTTTTCCAAAAACGCAACCGAGCTCCACTGCCACCAAAAACAATTCGGGGGACATAAGTTCCTGTCCCGACACCCTCCCGAGACGGGAATTGACCTCTGGAGCAATCTTCATCGACGTTGCTGCTTCCCAAGATGATGCGGGAGTAGTCCATCGTCGGGGCTGAGGGCTCATACCTGTAGCTATGTGGTTATCTCTCTCCCATGGTGTGATCTTTATGTGATCATGAGCATTGTTAATCTAGTTAAATTCCTATGATGTTTCCCTTCTTTATGTAATGGATATGTTGCTCAATTGATTTTATCTAGTATAATTTCCGGAGTCACATGTGTGAACACGTTGCTATGGTGACAGTGCGGGTACCGTGTGTGACTCTATGGATAATATATTAGTGGGATACTTATCATGAGTTGTTCATCTTGTTAGATGGGATAATGGAATTGCGGTGTTTTGTTTGGTACTATGTTTGGACGCTCAAAGTGACAGCATGGGATGTCCCTAGATTTGGAAGACGGACTTTAAGGCGAGCTTTTGTAGCCATATGCAATGGTCATCTTGTTTCTTATCCGCAAAAGAATAGCCTCCGAGTAGCATCTACATTACCTACTGAAGTCGGAAGTATCATGTGTTTAATTATGTTAACATTGTTAAGGGTTACCACTAGTGAAAGTATGATCTCTAAGCCTTGTTTCCAAGTTCCAACCATTGAAACACCGTTTACTTTCAGTTTTGTTACATGTTTGCTTACTGCCATTTTTATTACAGATTACAAATATCACTTTTTACCATCCATATTACTTGCCTTTTACCATCTCTTCGCCGAACTAGTGCACATATACAACTGACAATTGTATTAGGTGTGTTGGGGACACAAGAGACTTCTTGTATCTTAATTGCAGGGTTGATTGAGAGGGATACATTTGACCTTCACCCCCTGAGTTTGATAAACCTTGGTTACTCACTTAAGGGAAAATTGTTGCTGTCCTACAAACCTCTGCACTTGGAGGCCCAACAAAGTCTACAGTCAAAACTAAAAGTGTTCTTCTTAATTTATGTAACTTGGTTGCCGATGAGTGAGATATGAGATTTCATTTAGAAGGTCATGATAACTTAGAGCTCGTTCATTCTGCAAATCAGACATCATCATTTATCTTAATTTTGTTGGCCTTGATTGAGACTGAGGGTTATGAGCTAAGAGGCAAGACGTACTATGTTAGAAAAGAGGGGACAAGGCTAGATGAGATTGAAATAATAGATAAAATGTCAAAGGTACATAAAAAGGTGGAGAAGACATATGAGGAGAAGAAGCTGAAATTGACTAATGAAAGGGAAAACTATGCCTTCAGACATTATCATGGCAGCACTAAATGAATAAATTCCTATATTATAAGCTGGAGAACCTATTGTGTATTTGCTTGATGATGATGGTTTCGTGTTCCCCAACCAAGAATGCCTAGCAGACATTTGAACATTCATATATGTTGTATTTGATTACCAGCCATAGCAACAATAGGCACATAATTCCTGTTGAAAGCAACAAAAAAAGAGTGGCAAGCAAGTTTGTGGAGAACAAGATAATTCAGAGAGTTTTGAAGTGGAATCGGAAGAAAAAAATAGTTCGATTTGGGGGAGTACATAACTGAAGAATGAAGATGGTCAAGATGCAGGAAGAAGCTGATGAGCATAGGATAATTGACATGACGAGGAAGAGAGAAGATCCAAGGTGACGCATAGGATAAATATATTTTTATGACTCATGGTTCGTAGGAAGCTGGGATCTAGATATGTACCGATCTCGTTTGTGGTTGACCCTACTGAATCTATTGAATTTGTTTCATTCCTTTCATGCACAATGAACCTTGTCCGCTTTGGAAGTACCTTCGCCCTGGAGGACTGTCCCGTGATTGAGGGATGGACTATCTCTAAAACTATTGCGAAACAAGACATATGCAAATCCAAAACAGGGAAGCCCGAAACTAAGGGAAAGTCTATCAGTGAACTCCCTAGTTCCTATGTTTGCTTTGAGCCTGTGCTAATTGCTAATGTGTGAACTATTACTATACCTCGGTATGTTTGAATACTGCAACTTGGGTCAACATGTGAGGATGATACGACTCAAACGTACCTATAACTTTCACCGAAGGACCTCATTGCAAACGGTAACTTGTGTCTGCGGGCGTTTTTCTGTAAAATCACCGTGAGGAGACTCACAGGACATCTGAACCGTTGGTACACGATCCAATGGACCATATTGAAAATTTGCAGATTTTCAGGATCGGGACGATTTCACCTGATACGCCCCCACCCATCGAAACCGGAGAGCTCGACCGAAGGCCTTCAGGTTACCCATGCCGCCTGTCTTTTTAGGGTAGCAAATCTTCTTCCGGCTGACTAAGCATTTACCCCCACCGTTAATTAGCCTCCATCCTCAATGTCCCAAAGAAAATTTTGTCGAATAATTATCAATCTTTTTTTACTTCCTATGGATTAGCAGCAAACATCGTCAGGTAGTACTTAGTAGGTCCTAGCAGAGGTCAAGACAGAATTCGCAAGTGCAAGCTGTCCTGGCTTGGCCATCAGGCGGCCCATCCAGCCCTTTGTTTTCACCGTGATCTTGTTAATAATGGGCTTCACCTCGACTCGCTTAGGTTTTCTGAAGCTAAGAGTCACCCAGATATCAGCAAGGGAAGGTACCAACGGGGCAGCTGAGTTCTTGTAACACATAATGATGATCAAGATCATCATATCACATCTAATCAGGTAAGCAACGCATTTTTTAGGATTAATCGAAACGCGACCAACCCAGGCTAGACTAGCCTGTTGGCATTTTTAAAGAAGAAAACTGCGTGAGCACCAAGTGCTCGAGCCGAGACTCGAACACTGGTGGGCTGGCTGCGAACACCCGTGCCTTGCCAACTGAGCTATGCTCTCAGAGACCGAGCCAAAGCAGTGCAGCTGGAGCATTGTAGTAGCGCCAATATATGTCCTGCTAGGATTGACAAACAAAGCAACGTCTTCCGCGGCATACATACCGACTTGTAATTTTGCAGCTCTTGCTACGGAGTACTCCCCAAGCAACACCCCAGCGATTCCGTCACCCCGCATCATATCATGGTATGCACGTGGCAAGCAACAGCCCATGCAACAACTCATGGATCGGCACATGATTTCACGTCTACCGTAAGCCGGCGGCTGATCGTGATTTGGCCCGTGCCCAGTCACCGGGAGTAAAATGTACTGCTCAATCATCTCGCACTAAAAAGGTGAACGTCCAGTTGAAAGTATACTCTGAAACTTGGAACAACCATCGCTCCACGCTCCTGAAGAGAACATGTTGAAACGCGAGCATGGAATTTGACAAAATTACCTCGTTTCAAAAAAGGAATTTGACAAAATCTGGAGCCCAGGTTGCCACCGGTCCATCCAGGACCACCACGAGGTACAGAAGGGCGTGCTCACGAGGTACCCCTTTCCCTTTCCATCGATCTTCAAACTTGTTTTCAATCGACCGCTATCGGCCAAACTACCCACGAGGTTATCCTTTGACTTTCCGTTAGAGCCATCCATCGATCCTTCTCAAATTTATTTTATATCCCATTCATCCGATTTGTCCGTAAGATGGTTGTTCAAAAGTAGAGTGAGTTTCACATTTTACCACACAGCTGCGCGTTTGTAATACTTAATTATTCTATTTAGTGAAAACAGCATAGGAAATACAAGTTATGTGTCGTGAAAATATTGTCACAGAGTGTCGTGAAAAATCATAGGAAAAATCATGAAAGGATATACTTCCTCCGTTTTTAAATGTAAGATGTTTTAGTATTTGTTCACATTCACATGTATACACGGCGATGGAGGCGTGTCGAGCTCGGGTGAAGAGGTGATCTGTCTATTTTTCCTTTGGTGGCTGCTACGGTGGTGCCGAAGAAGAGGGATAGACGTTGGTTTGTCAAATAGGTTTATCCTATCTTTTCAGATCTGTAAGATCGGTGTATAAGTACTTTTATCTCGCCTTTTATTTATCAATGAGAATCGTATTACCATGCAAAAAAAACATACATACAAATGTATCTGGACACGTTTTAGTGTGTATGATCACTCATTTTAGTATGCATCTAGACAATATGAAACACCTAAAACATCTTATATTTAAAAATGGAGGGAGTACAAAATAAAACATGCTGATATAAAGAATATAGAAATATATGTGTCGTGAAAATATTGTTATAGAGCGCTCGCTCAAATTTGAGTATACACAATCTGATCATAACATCACAATTAATCATATCCCAGCAAACACAACAACTAGCAATTACATAAGATGAATCTCGATCATGTAAGACATCTCACGAAACCATTGTATCGAAGCACAAGGAGGAGAGATCACCATCTACCTACTGCTATGGACCCGTAACTCAAGGATGAACTACTCACGCGTCCTCATGGAGGCATCAATGGTGGTGCAGATGCATGCGGCCATAATTTCCCCCCCGGTAGGGTGTCAGAACAAGACTCCAGAACCCCGAACTACAGTTTCCGCAGCAGCTGTGGCTCGACATCTCCTCTCAAAAATATTTTTCTGTCCTCGTTGTTTTTAGGGTTGAAGGCAATTTATAGGTGAAGACGCACCTCGAGGCGGTGCCCGAGGTGGCCTCGCGGGTGGGACCCGCGAGGTCCCCTCGTGGTGCCTCTTGTGTTGCCCTTTTGCCTCCGGTCTTCTTTCACCCGATAAAAAAGTCTCTGTAAATTATGGGCCATTTCCGAGAATATTTCTTTAATAAGTTTTCTGAAAATGCCACAAAGATTAGTCTAAGAAAATGCCACAAAATGATATTAAATTATAGTAGAAATATGTAACAATGGTATATAAAGTAGCATGAAACAATCAAAAATTATAGATACGTTTTGGACGTATCAAATCAAAGCTAACAAGGATGATCATCTTCAGATAGTTGATATTGTATGCACGATCATTCTAGCTACTCTATTGCTTTCTCGACGGATAAGAGTGGATACATAAAAGAGAGGGGGAGTCAGGAGATGCAAGATATACAATATCTATTCTCCGCTCTGATTTCTCGATTTGCCCGTTATATTTGGAGTTATATATATATAGGCAATCGGAGATTCTAGCTACTTTATATGTATCAAAATCACGTGATTCTAGCTACTTTATAATGTGGGAAAACGTGGTTGTGAAGGGTAATCAAAACGGCCAGTCTTTCACTGTGGTTGACCTCAGATAAGGATGTCCCGTTTTTATCTTCCGTACACGAGGACCAGATCAACCACATTGAGTCTTCATGTGGATCATCATGAAGCTCTGACTCAATCAGAATCAGCTTTTCAAGACATGAGATGCTGAAGTCAACATAGGTCTACTAGCCCGTGGCCTCTGCTTCAACCACGTGTTGCGTACGACATCTCAAGCTATTCAAACATGTTGATTATGGTCTCCAGCATGACCGCATTGAAGAGAGTTTTTGTGTTTCATTTTATTGAAAAGGTAGAGGGTGTTACAAGCCTCCTAGGAGGTGATTACAGGTTTAGGACAACAGAATCAGTGCACATCCCATGTTTGTGGGATGATAGCGCGGAGGCCTAGTGCGCCGGCGTTTGCCCAAAGGGCAGCTTCCTCCTTAATCCTCGTCGTTAGGTCAAGGACTGAGGGCCGTCCTCTGTCGAAGACTCAATCGTTCCTGTGCTTCCAAAGCATCCATGGGACAAGCAAGGTTGTGGATGCCAGTCCCTTGCGCATGGGCTTGGGGTGCCTTGTCTAGCTGCGATCCACCATGTGTTGAGCGTTGCCTCGCCATCAGGCGGGCAGCAGGGCCCGCAGCCATGACAGGATCTTGAACCAGATTTCCCGGGAGAAGGGGCAAGCAAGGAGGAGATGGTGCATGGTTTCAGGTGCCTGATCACAGAGTGGGCATCGTGCGGGGTGTTGTAAGCCACGACGCGCGAGGCGGTCTGCGGTCCAGTAGCGGTCGAGGTGAGCGAGCCAGTGGAAAAAGCGCATTGAAGAGAGTTGAATCTTGAATACTAGCGGTATCACTTTTCTAACATACGAGGCACTGAGCTCAATACAAGTCTACTAAGCCGCAACTTCGTGTTCAACTAAGTGTCTAAAGCATGTAAAGTGAAGTGATTCTGAGTCTCATCAAAGATGATGTTGTGCATGATTGCAACAGTCATTTAGAGCTTCAATCATGGCTATGAAGGTCTAACTCCTAGGCATAATCTTATCATCATGTGACACTAACCTCAACACCTAAATTCCAAAATTGCTATGTAGAACTAAAATTTCCAACATTTAAGCTCCCGAGATTGAAATTATCCAAATTTAAACCCATTGTTTCAATATTTTAGATTCAACTTAAAAATTGAAATCTTGAAATTCAATATCCTTAGCCTAAAATTAAACATAATAGTTTTTGTTTTACTTTAATTTCATATTTAGAATCGAAATATCTTACAAATTATCAAAATATGATTTTTTTCTAGTATTTTTCAGGTTGCCTCCTCGTAAAATGTGATAACGAGTGCACCAACATGATTCCTTCACCTCATAAGCCTCACACATACGCCTAGAGTGCTAGATTCCTGGAATCGGCGGTAACATGACTACGTATGTAATAATGGATTCCTAAATTTAGAAATTGTTTTACCAAACAACAAAGGCACATCAAGATCACATGAGGATTCCAGGTAATCCTGAATAGACACACACACAGATGCACATCAAGAAGCCAGTGTAGTTCTTGGGCAGTTGTCGATGGAGCAAGCCAGGACATCTCGGTAATCGCGTGAGATCGTGAAATGATCGTACACATTGCCGTCGCGGCTCTTCTTGTACTCGAACAGCAAGGATGAATGGTTGAAGGCCGTGAGCTTGACGAATCCGAAGTCGAAGTCCCTGAAGTGACTCCATTGGATCTTTGAAGTGGCGAATTCTGAATCTGCGATGCTAGCGCCAGCACCACCGACGACCACATGTGTGGTTGCCTTGAACGGGCCACTGTAGTGATCCGATGCATCGACGACACACTGGCTCTGCAACCAATGAAAGATTGCAGCAGCATATGTAAGGTTACCCTTGTAAACTAACACTATTTCACAGTAACATTACCGGCAATAGCACTCACTTGACCTTTCATTATGAAGCAAATGAAGATGCAATACTCTACAGAAAAACTTCAGGCTGATGCAAATGCTAACCAGAGACATACCTGATAGACTGGACATGTCCTTTCATAGTTATGGACATGACCGTAAAGGCGAGATCGACCTTGTACTTCTGCCAGAGCTCCTGCAGCGCTTCTCGTCCCATCGGTTCCTCGAATGTGCACTCCGTTTCATAGTAAGTACAGGACGAGTACCCAAGAACACGGTGCGCCAGGAAGATGAGCCATGGCTGCTTCTGCCTGTCGACGGATGACAGACATTGCTCGATGAACTTGTACTGCTCGGTCCCTGGCCTCCAATCTTCTTCTGTGTTGGCAATGCAGAACCTGAACATGCCATAATCTGTCGCGTACCTGAAGAAGGGATAGCTGTATGTCAGTCGTAAATTTCAGAGAGGGTATCTTACAAGGAAGAGTTAGTGAGCCACCGCATATACCAGAACTTTGCACGGTTCTCAGCAGGAGTGTAGAATACAGTTTGCGCAGGAACACCGCATTCTCCACCAGAGTCGAGATTCCCGTAGAAAGATCCAGTTCCAGGCCAGTCTCTTTCGTGATTACCACTGCACAAATTCCCTTTTTTGCAGTTATAAAACAATAACACATTTGGAAAACAGGGGAAGCTATGAAATGATATACTAAACTGACCTGCCAATCATATATGGTACAGTCGATGCAATTGGCTCAATCTGGGAGGTGAACTGATCCCACTGAGACAAGTAGCCATTCGCGTAGCAAATGTCCCCGATGTGAAGTACCATGTCGATGTTTTCTAGGTCTTCAATGATCTGGTTTGTAGTGTTCAGTGAGCCTGGCTGGAAGTCATTGAACTCGTTGGAACCATCAGCCTCTGCCTGAAGACAAAAAAAGTGTGAGAAATATGAATCATTGTAATTTAAAAATGTGCAAGAAAAACATGAAATGAAACTAAGACAGACAGGAAACAAATGTACCTTTCCCATGTCTCCAAATATGACAATTTGTTGCAAGGAATCCTGCCCAGGATAAGGTGATGCTTTAAAGCTATATAACTTGCTCCAGATGTTGGTACCGTTTGGTAACCTATGGCCAAGCCTGTAGGTATACCTGCAAGATTTTTATAAGTACCCATTTCTTAGTAGCTGGATGTATCACAATTTCAAAACAGATTAAACAGGCAAGATAGACCACAAACTGCGAATCTGGCCACAGCTCCTTCAAGAAACTTGTATGGATGTAACCCGGATGGCGCCAACCAACAGTTCGAGCAGGTGCTCCTACATGCAGGTTAGAAGTAAGAAACCATATGTTGACGGTCTAAATTCTGAACTACAAGTAGCTAATGTTCATCTAATCTCTAGGAAGAATAGGCAAGTGGTGACATACCACACATGCTATTTCTGTTGAATGTTAATGTTCCAGCTGGGGAAAGAAATTGAGGCCCGACTTTCGCACCCCATTCAACAAAAGGAACTGCTTCCTTAATATCATAGCCGCTTGTCCAGGTGATTGTCATCTACAATAGTGATAGTACAGTTAACGAAGAAAGCTATTCTCTTCTAAAACCAGCTTCCATGTTGAATTGAGAAGAATAACACAATGCATATTCTCGGGAAAGACAGAGTCACACAATTCAGAAAGTTCATATCAATAGTGGATTTAAGGCGAGCTTACTTCATTCCAAGACTTTCCTTGTGCCAAACGTGGGTAGACAGGTGCCTTCGGGTTCGCGAAGGCGACCGTGTTTGAGACAGCAATCAGCTTGGGCTGTTACAGCAGTGATCTTTCGTCAGTGTTGGGAATATGAGGAGTGTATTTTCAGATCATACCAGAGTTGTTATAATGTAGAGAAAATAGTATATATCCTTGCCTTCATGAGGCCTCCGGAAAATAGTGCAATTGAGAAATCCTCCCTCTGGTTGATCAACTGAAGCTTCAAGTTTCCCTTCCCAGACTTGGTGTAGCCATCATTCTTGAACTTTCCAAATTGGTACTGCAATGAAGATGTCAAAGAAAAAGGTCAATGTTTAAAATGAAAGCGTCCCAGAGTCTGAATCCTGGCATAGGACTATATCTGAAGCTCAATTAACCAAATGGAACAGCAAAGAGAATGCTAACGGCTAACCTTGATAGGTGCTGTGCATAGAACTGGAGGTTGTTGCCTATTATTGTCAGGCTCACAGATTGCATCACTGAAATTTTTCAGAAAAAAGAAAACAGCGAACATCAAATCTTATGCTGTGCATACCATTTGGGGATGCTGGCTCTCATTTTCAGGTTCACAGATTGCAGCACTCAGAATTCCAAAAAGAAACACAAATCCAATCATACTCTTTAAACGTTTTAGGTGCATCTTCAAATGCCTAGTTGGATCGAGTTTCGTTACAGTAGAATTGCCTACATGCAGGTATACCGATATTATTACCTAAAATTGCAGGAGAAAACACACCAATCCAGTCGCCATTGGAGGGATTTGGATGGAGGAACTCTACCTGTACCCATCCACTGTTCTCGCCCTGCAGAATGGCATTTTTCAGAAGTTCGTCATACAAGTAAATCATACATCACTCTGCAACCGTTGAACAAGAGCGCTGGGCATGCTAACCTTGAGCCCAAGAACCGAAGGGGACGCCTTGACATGCACCGAGTCGTCGACGGCGAGGTAGTACTCTCGATCGCAATCCTCGACAGCGGCTGCTCGCCGCCGGGAAGAGCTGTCGCACAAACAACCAGCCATATGACCACCACCCACAGCCTCATCTCCTTCCGAAGCCTGAGAAACTCCCACCTAAGAGTCTCTAAGACGGCACTCCAAGAAGAAGTAAAAAGGAAGCGTAGACTGCAACACTTACTGTAATTTCTGGCAATCTCTAGGAAATGGAAAAAGTAGTGTACCAATAAAAGACAGCAACTTTATGATCTCCTTGGACAGTGCAGCTGAGTTGAGTGATCAAGGGTGCAGGACTGGAGGAAGGGATGCAGAAATATATAGCCAATCACTGAGGTAGGCATGTAGGCAATATGTGATTGAAAAATGTCGTCAAGAAAGACCACAATAGTTTTTCTTCAAGAAAAGACCATAATAGTTGACTGACTCTGTCAGTGTCAGTATGGTACTGGTATGGACAGACATACCCACTTGTTCTAGGGAAGATGCTTTCAGAAAAAGAAAAAAATCAGCCAAACCTTGGGAGCAAGAACCGTGGCGTGGTGCAGCACATGAACATGGCCAAGAACCATGCATATCATAGGCATTTGGAATGATTCCATTTTACACAACAGGATAGTTTCAGTCGAATCTGAACAATAGTATTCAGCGTTCGTGCTTGAACCTTGGTCGAACAGGTGGTGGGCGACGGAGAAAGTCACCACGGTCACTCACACCCCGTTCGCGAATGTTACAGAGCCGACGCCGATGTAGTAGAGACTGATCCGCGCCGTGCTCTTCGGCCTGGCCGGCGAGCGCGCCGCCGACGGAGCTCGCGAGCACGCCGGCCTGGAGGATGGTGTCAGCGGGCTGTTGGGCCACACTTTTTCGCGGCCTTTTACTAGTGGTACCCAAAAACAGAGCACCCCATAGAGAAATTCTATCTTGTCCTTCCCGTCTTCGTCCTCTCATAGCGAGGCGGCAGCAGCGGGGCCAAGGGCAGCGACGGCGGCCGGAGCTAGGGCAGCGGCGGCAGAGAACCAACCAGGTAGCTCCCTTCTCTCTCTCTCTAACTGCCCCTCTCTGTCCTCTCTCTCTCTCTCTCGCCCCTTGCGATGACGCTCGGCGGCGGCGGCGGCGGCTTGTGCGGCGTGTGGGAGCTTTGGGGCGGCGGCGGCCTGAGCTCACGGGGCACCGGCGCCTCTCCCCTGCTCTGCGCGTTTTCTCTCGTGCATTTGCTCACCTTCTCTCTTCTGATTGCAGGAACACGACCAGGAGCAGCAAGTTCTCGTGATTCCCCTGCATGCTTTCTATGCATTTGTAAGTATGATTTTCGCGATTTTCTAAAAGGCACGCACGAGCACGACTCACCGAGGCGTTGATCATTCAAGGTTTATTCATGTTATTCCAAAGTAGTGTTACCCAAGCGCACGAACTCGTGTATCATTCTTCAGTTCACAGTGCAGACATAATCTGAAGTAAACATTCTCAAAGCTGTCAAAATTATAATCCTGGAACATATGCAATGCCCACTAATTATGATGAGGAACATTAAAGTAACCTGCACCTGCATCTTACAAACACAGTAGTGCCGAAATGAATATTTGCTGTGTATGGATAGTGAGGATTATTTACTTGCTATATGTATGTGCAATGAAAATCTTCCATGTAGTATTTGATTGTGCTCCCATATGAGGCTGCAGGGTCAGCTGCTAGAACGGAGCCTGGAAACATGGCATCCGCCCTTTTCCTAATCTTATCGCCGCCGGTCTCGCGTGACGCCCTTTCTCCTCCGAACCCCACCAATACCCTTCCGCTCTCACTATCCACTTCTCTGCAGCCTCCTCGCCTCCACTTCTTCCCCATCAACCCCTCCTGCTCCCCGCTCCCTCGTCACCATGGCCTCCGCCGCGGCTACCCCCGCCGCCGGACCTCATCATGCTCGGCATCGAGACCAGCTGCGACGACACCGCCGCCGCCGTGGTACGCTTCATTGCCCCCTTCCTTTCTGTCCAGTCGGTTCTATTTGTGGTCTGGTCGAACCTTCTAGGTTTTATGCTTACTGCCTGGATCTATGATGCCTGTCCGTTGCAGGTTAGAAGCGACGGGGAGATCCTTAGCCAAGTGATCGCTTCCCAAGTAAGGATTTTGCGTTTCAGTTCACGTTCCCTCTAGTGTTCCATGTTTAATTCTATTGCATATCAGATTTTTTTGGCAAATGTAGTATCGTTTACATGTTGCTGATCGTACTGTCGTGTGTTTGGAAGTCAGATTTGCTTGTGAAATGGGGCGGTGTCGCTCCGAAGATGGCCGAAGAAGCTCATGCTCTTGCAATTGATCAGGTTCAGTCTTCCTTTAAGAAGATGGACGACTTTAAATTCTTCTACGTCTGTGTTAATTTTCTTCTACGTCTTTGTCTTGCAGGTTGTTCAGAAAGCACTCGATGGCGCAAATGTGTCAGAGAGTGATCTTTCTGCTGTGGCCGTGACCATTGGACCAGGACTTAGTCTATGCCTTAGAGGTTCCTATTCTTGCTATTCTGATCTTGATTAAAATAAATACAAACGGCTGATATTTACCATTACATGGTACTAAGATAGGGAAATGTCTGTTCGTTAGTTACCAAATTCAACGGCACTTCTTCTGTTACATATATGGTTTACTTACTCAATCAGAATTGGTCATGTTGTTTTCTTTTTTTGAACCGCTGGACCATGTGTCCTCTGTTTCATGTGTGACACTCTTGAACCTGGAGATAAACATTTAATTATTTGTTCTATTGTGTATGTCAGTGCAAGACTTTGGTTAAAGCTTGTAAATAAGTTTACCTTTTCTTTGTCTGTGAGTGTAATGAGCTCTCTAAATTGCAGTTGGTGTTCATAAAGCTCGGAAAATAGCAAAAGTATTTGGCTTGCCTATTGTCGGAGTTCACCATATGGAGGCACATGCATTAGTTTCCAGGTAACCATTGGAAGTCTGACATCTTTTAAAATGGTGCACAAGTTATTTGATGACTTCAACATCACACACAATAAGCTATACATGATTTTTTTGTTCAAGGACACACGATTAGGTGTTTTCATGTAAGTTTTAAAACCAGATCCACAAAAGTGTTTATTTGTGTAGATCTACTATTAGAAACTACTTGCTCGTCCTACATTATGTCTTCGTCTTATAATAGCAAGTTAGCAACGAACTTATCGAGACATTGAACTAGGTCTAGCACAAGCTGCTAAAACTGGAAATTCAACTATTTTTAATGTTATGCACATCCAACGACCGAAGTGATTCTACTCTTGAAAATCTACAGTTTGACTTCGAGTAGCAAAATATTTGCGTCTACATGCTATTTGTCATATCTGTTACGAGCATGCCTTGTGAACTTAAGATGTGAAAATCGTAGTTTAATTATGTGACGAAGGACTCACTCTATAATCATAAAAAAGGGCAGCATATGTGCCTCCCCATACTTCTGGTGATATAACATTCACTGAATTATGGACTAATATTGTTTAATCCTTGCCAGGCTAGTGAAAAGGACCTTGATTACCCATTTTTGGCTCTTCTAATTTCAGGTATATGCTAATTACAGTACCATGTCTCAACATTCTACACCATGATCCAGCTTAAATCTCTGTGATTCATTAGAAGTTATAGTTGTAAATTACGATAGCAATAATGCCATAGAAGATATGTGCTCATTCTTTCCTACCTATCGGAGTCCGAAGCCAGCTTTTATGCTATGCCTTATTGAAATTATTGAAATGTGATAAATATTTTCACTCATTCAAAATGAAGTTTCCATCCACTAATTTTTGTTATTTTTCATATAAAAATAATTTAATGCAAAACTACATCAGCCTAGGTTCAAGCACGATATGTCTTAATGTAGCAGATTTTCTAATTTTGATACGGATACTTGCACAATTGTGTTTGCTGAGTTTTCCTTTATGACGTTGCGCTAATTAGTTAATATGTTCAGGAGGACACAATCTTCTTGTTCTTGCACAGAACCTTGGTGAGTACGTTCAACTGGGGACTACAGTAGACGATGCAATTGGCGAAGCATATGACAAGTCAGCAAGATGGCTTGGTCTTGATATACGGAAAGGTGGTGGTCCTGCTCTTGAAGAGCTTGCCCTAGAAGGTGATCCAAATTCTATAAATTTCAGAGTAAGTTTGCAGGTGTATTTTTCCCAGGTGTATTTTTCCCACAACTGCCGTGGAGCTAAATTGTGTTTACTTAGAGCATCTCCACTCGTGGCGCCAATAGCCATCCCAATAGCCGTATTGGGCGCGCCGGACGAAAATTCTTGCCCACTTGCGGCCCCAGTAGCCCGATTTCGTCCGGCGCGGCTGAATGTTATGTCTGGCGCCCCCAGCCCACGCTCCCCACCCCGCCGTTGGGAGCCGCTTGGGCATGTCAGACGAAGCCACGCGCGACGCCACGTCAGGCCCCGACAGGCGGCTAGCCTTGTTATTGGGACATCAACTTCAATGCGGCCACCTGCCGGTCAAGGCATTCATATCTCATTGGTTTCCCAGCCGGGCGCAGCGAGGCGTCGCTACGGCTATGCGGCGAGGCCGTGTCTGCACGACGGCGTCAATGCAGAGCACCTTTTCGAGCAGCGTTTTTTCCCATCGTTCTCCGGCGCCGTTAAAAAGGGCGCCTCACCGCGTCGTTCCTTACACTCTCGCCGTGCCCTCCACTCTCATATCTCTCCCGCCGCGAAACGCTAGCTAGCTACACACACCACCGCCGATGTCTGGCAGCGGCGCATGGGCGGAGCCATGGCCAACGGCTTGGGGCTACGTACGCTGCTGTTCGACGAGGCCACGGTGGTGCGCGATAATGGCTACCCGGCGCCGCCCGATATGCGCCCTCCCAACAAATGGGCTCTCTCAGTCGGCGGCATCCCCGTGCCGCACTGACGCAGACGAGCCGTAACTTCCGCGCGGCCGTCATCGGCCACTACTTGAGGGAGCTCACCCCGGAGCAGCGCGACAACCCCCAGTGGGCGCCGGACAACGTCGAGCGCTACGAGGCGGAGTTCCGCCGTCCCACGACGAGGAGATGGCGCGCTGGGACGGCCCGGTCTGGCGCCGAGGGATAAGAACGTCCACGGGCGCGAGGAGTTCTGGAGTGCTTGCCATGATCCGGCACAGGAGAACCTGCGCGACCTGGATGCCGACCCCGACAAGATCCGGGGCTGAACGCCGCGATCAAGGAGTCGCGCAATGTCGTCTCCTTGGAGGACGCCTGCGCTTGGCGCCAAGGCGACCGGGCAACCCTACCTCGACCTCGCTGGCGACAATGACGGCGCAGGGCCCAACGGGTTCAAGTCGGAGGATGATGAAGACGGCGGCGGCGCAGAGCCCAGGCTCGGAGGAGTACAGCCCCTTCCGGTGGCGGTAGATTAGGTTTAGTTTTTTAGTTTATCTTGAATTCGTTCAAACTTGTAAATTTTCCTAAATGTTTATATGAATTTCGTTAAATTTTGTGTTTGAATCTTGTTTTTAAAAAACCTATTGATGCCGCAAGTTGGGAGCGGCGCCCCCAATAGCCCGGAACTCGTCCGGACGGCCCCAATAGCGTCCGTACAGTGCTGCTGCCGGACGCTATTTGGGCGCCGCGAGTGGAGATACTCTTACCATGAATCTTAATCTGACATGATATTGTTACTTCATTTTTGTTTTGCATACATCCAGGTTCCAATGCGACAACACAAAGATTGCAATTTCTCTTATGCTGGCCTCAAGACTCAAGTTCGATTGGCTATTGAATCCAGAAATCTGTATGAATGCCATTCCTTCTAGTTGTGCTGTTTGTTTCATCTTCATCGTAAGATGAACGCATCTGCTGGTGTCTTCAATAAAACCTTGTGTTTTTCCATTTAGCATGCTGTTTTCCTAGTTTATTCGTCCATGTTGACAAACAAAGCTTCATTTGGAACTCTCAATAGTATACGCGTTTTCTTAATTTTGTTGGAGAACATTCATATACATTACACAATGTACACTTGATCTGTGGTGGAAATGTTTGTTAAGCAAGGTTTGTACATTATTGGAACTTGGAAATCTTTTCGTGTGAATAGTACCATACGGATGTGGTAGCATTCTTTTGGACCAAACAACAAGAACAATACTGGTGGGAGAAGACTGATGCAACTGACGCTTAAAACATTGTAGAATATTTTGTCATGGAAATCATCTTACATCCAACAAACAGTTGACAGCTTGACACCTTTATAAACTGAACATTTCCAACATGCCTACAGATGAAGTAGGCTAAGAAGTAACCAGATATATCATTTTGTTTCAAATAAATGAGGGTACAAAATGCTTTGATTTATTAACCGCTGAAGGAGAATTTGCATGACTGAAGCTGGGTGGGTGCGTAGCTATGCTCATGCTGCCGTTTTTACACCATTGTAGATGCACAGATGATATCCCTATTTCATCTGCAACAGAAGAAGACAGACAACTAAGGGCGAACATTGCTGCCTCTTTTCAGGTTCAGTATCATGGATATTGTACTCATTATCTATGAGGACTCTGATAAGTTTCTGATAATTTTGACTTGTGCAGCGGATTGCTGTTCTACATTTGGAGGATAGATGCCAGCGAGCAGTTGAATGGGCATTGAAGATGGAACCTTCTATTAAAAACTTTGTAATCCGGACATCTTGTTGCTGTCAAATTCAATCACTTTGCATAATTCATCCAGTGCGTTAATCAATTCCACTATTAAAGGTTGTTTCAGGTGGTGTTGCATCGAACCAGTATGTTAGGGCCCGCTTGAATCATATTGCTAAGAAGAATGGCCTAGAGCTCGTATCCCCTCCCCCAAATCTTTGTACTGACAATGGTAATGAGTTTGTTGTTATGAGCTGTAGTTAGTAATATTCAATCATACTTCCAGTGAAAGCATATAATATTCAAAATCAACTTTGATGCAACTCAACACCAGTTGGTTTTTCAGCCTAGACACTATGTGTTGTATCCCCCCCCCCCCCCCCCCCCCTTCTTTTTGTAGCATAATTATCCTGACCATTTCTGCCAATTTTGCTTTCAGTTCTTCCCGTACTATGTTTTTTTAGAACTACTAGTAAGGTATGCTTTGTTCCTTTGTTTGCATAGGTGTCATGATTGCTTGGACTGGAATCGAGTACTTTGTTGCCGGTAGATTTGAAGATCCACCTTCCGCTGATGAGCCTGATGATATGCAGGTAACTAACCAAGCAGTATGCACAATTGTTAAAATCAGCTGCTATTGGACTTGAGTTTCAAAATTAAT
Organism: Poa pratensis; assembly: GCA_947311845.1. Classification (NCBI taxonomy): domain Eukaryota; kingdom Viridiplantae; phylum Streptophyta; class Magnoliopsida; order Poales; family Poaceae; genus Poa; species Poa pratensis. The sequence continues at coordinate 18,818,340 of CAMZMU010000114.1, read as the reverse complement.
AACAGATAACTTATAAAATAAGTGATCACAGGAACCGATTGAACGCACAATAGGGAGCCCCATTATGATTTATTTTTGGTTGTGTTTGTTCCATTTGTTAAGCTCTTAGAGTTTTTACATCTTATTATTTGGTTGTTGTGTTAAGATATATGATCAGCTACTTTTATAGCTTAATAGTTACTTGGATATATGTCAACGAAGAATGTAAATATAAAATCATTGGTAATCCCATCATGGTCAAAGTTTGCACATTTAGAATAAAATATACCAAATTCTTCTTTGGAGCAGAATTAGAGGTTTTATTCTGGCTGTGGGCTGATGAGTTTCTTGTCTGCTACAGTACGACTTGCGTCCAAGATGGCCTCTCGGCGAGGAATATTCAGAAGGAAGAAGTTTTTCACGGTCACTGAAAACCACTAGGATCCATCCATCGCTTACATCCATGACACAGAGCTCTCTACGCAACTAGTTTGGTCAGATCATCGATCTTTGCTGCTTTGTTGCCATTGAGTTCCACAATTAGCCCAGCTCACCTTTATTCGTCATTGCGAAACTGCGGTAATTAGTGTGAGCGACTAGCTGTTCATTGTACATCTGAGAAGCAACAGACTAGCCCTGTTTATATAGAAGATGTGCACCATGCCTTGACCTGATATTTGAATCCACATTATGTTATATATGAGATATATTCCTCGTCGTCAGACCACTTGCTTGCTATCTCGCGCTGTTCTTTGAAGAATCTCTTGCTCCTCTGCGGCAGCTGGGAGCCTGGGATGCGTCCATGTCTTCGCTCTTTTACTGTTGCCCTTGTCGATTGTGCCGTTTCTGCCTCAGTTGTTAACTAGTTATTACAGTGTAAGGCAGTACTTTACAAGGCACAACTCCTGCGCGAGTTGGATCCTCATTCTTGTTTGCTTATTGCAAAACCTTAGAACGCTGTTACATACACATCATTTGTATGAAGATGCTAGTCGTCTCTAGATCAAATTTCTTGTATAAATATTGTCAATTACTTGATTAACTTGTCGATCTCATCGAGGATCTGACAACTGATCATGAGTTATGTTTATCCTCGGTGGCAAATCGAGCTGCACAATCAGGTGGTTTTGGGGTCTCGCCGAACTGATGGAGGAGAACTAAGCCAAACCCCCACACATTACTTGGTCAAAATACAAACATCATTTTTGGAACACATACAATAAAAATCACAAAGCAACACTGATCAACAAGTGGATCCAAACAAATCCATTAAGCATTTCATGGTTTCTTCCATGATGTTGTAGAACTATAAGCCATGTTCAACGCCTTCTTCATTATATGAAAATAGAAGTGGTCTCTCCTTGCGTCATGTGAAAAACATGGGCTGTACAATACACACACTTGTGTAGTTCTGCTACATGAAAAACATGGCATCAAAATAATGTTCAGAAGTCGACATTGCATGGTCTATCTACTATTATGCGCCTATGATGTATACGTATATCTTCCACGATGTTGTAATATAAGCTTCTGAACGACGAAAAAAAAGTACCAAGAAAGTTGCAATGGCGACATCGATCGTTTTCTATAAAACACCCCTTCCCTCTTCATCAGGTGCCCCGTGTAGGATGCAAACAGCATCCTCATCTCAAGCGCCTCAACCAATAAACAATATGGCTGCCAACAACTTCCTGCTCAAGGCCACCGGCACAACAACCGCAACACTAGTCGCTTTCATTATCCTCCAACGAGCTGCAGACCGAGTTTCCCCTATAGACAAGATCCTTCTCCCCCAACACCCTGCTCATCTCCGCCCCATTCACCTATTCTTGCCCGTCATTCTTCTGATCTCCATAGTTACTGTCTACCTCCTACGCCGTCATAAAACGTGTACCTTGTTGACTACACTTGCTTCAAAACTAGCCAGACTTGTCGAAGCCCAAAAGCCAGCATGCTCGAGCATGCATATCTCTTGCCGTTCTTCAGTGATTCCACCATTAACTTCATCGCGCGCGTGCTCGAGCTCTCCAGCATGGGTGAAGAAACATGTGTACCACCTGCAATGCACTATATAAATCCATGCTGCAGTCTTGATGACGCCCTCACTGAGGCGGAGTTGGTCGTCTTCTCGACAATCGATGACCTATTGTCCAAGACAGGCATCAACCTTGATACCATCGATGTCCTAATCACCAACTGCAGCCTCTTCAACCCAGAGCCATCCATCGCTGACATGATCGTGAAAAGGTACATGCTGCGAGGTGACATTCGGGTCATCAACCTCTCTGGAATGGGGTGCAGTGCAGGGGTGACCGCAGTAGGGCTCGCGAGGAACATATTACAGGTCCTCCCTTCGGGATCGCATGTGCTGGTAGTGTCGACGGAGACCCTTTGTACAAACTACTACACAGGAAACAGGCGTTCCATGCACTTGGCGAACATCTTGTTCCGCATGGGTGGCAGCGCCATGCTTTTATCAACTCGTAAGCACCAGGCTCGGTTCAAGCTCGCACATGTCGAGCGGACACTCTTCAGTGCGGATGACGGTGCTTACCGGTGTGTTTACCAAGAAGAAGATTTTGAGGGAAACAGAGGACTCACTCTATCAAAAGAACTAATGGCTATCGCCGGAGACGCTCTCAAGGCAAACATCACCGCGATAGGACCGTACTCGTCCTGCCGACCTCACAGTTGATCAAGTATTTTCTCGTCTCCATAGCGAGGAAGGTGCTTCATGGTAGGAAGATCAGGCCGTACGTCCCCGACTTCCACATGGCGTTCGAGCACATCTGCATCCATGTCGGTGGACCAGCGGTGATCAACTCAGTACAGCTTGGCCTCGGCCTATCGGACGAGCATGTTGAGCCATCGCGTATGACACTGCATCGGTTTGGAAACCAATCGAGTGCATCTGTGTGGTACGAGTTAGCATACATCGAGGCTAAGGGCCGAATGCGAAAGGGTGACATAGTGTGGATGATCGGGTTTGGAGCTGGGTACAAGTGCAACACAGCCGTGTGGGTATGTACCCGACCATCCACCAATGCCAATGGGCCATGGGCCAGCTGCATCCATCGTTACCCGGTGAATGTCTCAAAAGAAGGTTAAATTTAGCAACGCTTTCACCAATAAGCAGTTAAGCACAGAGTGGACAGTACACATGAAATACCTATTCCTTAACCCCGAGAATAAAACTAGCTGTGTGGACGATTTCTATGGAATTACTAAACTAAACACAGTCGCCAATATTTTTTTATCATTAGTCATTTTAATTGTTCATAAAAGGAATACTACACAATTTGAGTATAGAACGGTCATTTTCCTGATGCTTGTGGAACTACCATATTAGCATATTATCAGTTATGTCAACGTTGTAAGTTCCGAACTAAAGGCAGTTCATGTTCATGTCATATATCAGAAGAAATCGAGTTGTCGGCTACCACTTATGCTATTTCTTCTGAATGTTAATGTTTCTGGTTGTGGAAAGAAATTGATGCCCCCTTTCCCATCCACTCAACAAAAATAACTGCTTCTTTAATAGAGCTGTATGCCGTCTCTACGAAAAATACTCAATTCTTGCAACAAACACATCACAAAATTAAATTAATAGAGCAGTCTCAATGGTGGATTTATAGGCAAGCTTGCTTCATTTCAACAGTTACCTAGTTACCTCGCACCAAGTGTGGGTATACAGATGCCTAACCTTCGAACCTTGTTTGATACAGAAATCAGCTTTGGCCGTTAATGGAGTGGACATTATTTTAGTCTTGGGAATATGTGAATTATATTTTCAGATTACACCAGAATCCTTATTAATAACTTAATAAGTAGAGAAATTGAGAAACTACGGTATACCTTGCCTTGAATAGGCCTCCGGAAAATAGTGCGAATGACAAATTTTCCATCTGATTGATCAACTGAAGATTAGCGTTTTCTTTACCAGACCTATTGTAGTTATCATTCTTGAACTTTGGCACTTTGCAAATTGGCACTGTAATGAAAATATGAAGGAAAATGGTTAAATGATATCCTGATATCTGCCCTCGGACCTTTGGTCGAACAGGTGGTGGGCGATAAAGCTCCTTATTAGTAGATAAATATCTTTCCATGTAAACCGATTTGCTATTGATAAAGCAGATTCGGTATAGACTTGTGCATTACGTTGTTATCCCTAGAAATCCTCCTATAAAATCTCTTGTAACAAACAATGCCGGTTTGGCTCTATATTAACACGCAAACGTATCGAGGCCAAGGTATCGTTCGCTGGTTTCTTATACTCCTTGCCCTTCGTCCTGGCAGCTCCCTTCTCCCCGCCGTCGATGGAATACTCGGACACCACGCTGGCCTGGAGAATGGAGACGCCAGGCTGTTCAGCCACACAGGAAGAGAGGGTGCAGCCAGGTTGCGAAGGCAGCGGGGCATGTGCAGCGATAGCAGCGGGAGTTAGTAGTTTCCGACTTTCCGTCACCCGTACCAGAATTAGTATTCACAAATATAAGAACTCAAGCTCTGCAAATCTAAATTAGTGTTGGCCGGAACAACGCATGCATGCGCGGATCTTGTTGTACTCGTTAGCAATTCTATGTGCAGACTCTGGGGTCAACTAAACCCACATCTATTTTCCAAAGCACCTCAAAATTTCATACGTATTTGAACAAATTTCATCGAACTATCAAGAGTTTGCATGAGTTGACCGTAACACTCCAATACTGAATCAGGGAAACAGAGATAGAATTGATATCGGGAGGAGCAAGCACGAGGAAGGAATCCTAGAAAAATTCGAGATCGGGGTCAATGCATTCTCATTATTCCGTTTGCCCTACTTCGTTGGCTCTCATGGCACTACTTAGCGGGGCACACATTCGCTGACTTGGGGCATCGATCTACTACGTAGTTGAAATTTTGTTTGATCTAGACGAGGTCTGAGCCGATGATGTATATATATTTATTCATGATGTTGTAGAACTATAAGCCATGTTCAGTCCCTTCTTCACACTAGTAGAAAAAGGCCTACCGCTGACGGACGGAAATGGTCTACCGCTGCCGGGCGGGCGCCCGCCAGCGGTGATTACGCCAGTGGTAACATTTTACCGCTGGCGGGCGGCCGTCCGCCAGCGGTAAGGATAGTTACCGCTGGAGGGCACTACTTCTGCCCGCCCGCGCGAGGTTTGGCAGCGCTGGCGTGCAGCCTCGACCGCCAGCGCTAAGGTACCACGGCCGTCAGCGGTACGCCTCGCTGGTAGGAGTTCTGAGAGCGCTGTACGCCAGCGGTACGCTTCTCTGTCCGCCAGCGGTACATTTTCGTGGTATTTTTTGTTTTTTTTAAAATAACGTATTACAACAATATATCAAATATAAATACAGTATATTCAGGTAGAGCCGACCAAAATGACAATAGTACCACATATAGATGACCAAATTGTGATACACAAATACATAAATTCATTATCACATGCATTACAATACCAAAATAAGAACCACAATGTGATACACAAATACATAAGTTGTCATACACAAATACATCACATAAATGATAGAGAACCACAATGTTTAAGAGAGGGCGCGATCGATGAAGTTGGCGTTTCGATCATCCGGTTGTTGTTGCTCTCTTTCAGTGGCTTCAAGTCCTCTTGGCGTTGACAACTTCCCCACTAGTTTCTTCATTTGTAAGTATACACAAAAGGCAAATAAAAATGTTAGCTAGTAACTAAATTGTGCACATGTCGTGCAGAAATAAACAAAGTATACACAAATAAACTAAGCAACCTTGGAAGAATGCATGCCTCATACTTAGGTTCGGACACACAAATTCAGAAACGGCGTCAGTGAAATCCAGTGGGATGCAGAAAATGTGTATTCGTGCATATCACAGGTTTCACTGACGTCGCCTCCGGATCACATAGTGCCACATCATTTTAATCATCGACATTGTAAAGGAATGAAGTATTATTGGAAGACTTAGACAAAACAAGATTCAAAAAAATATTATGCCTCATACTTCGAATATTATTGGAAGCACACAAGGAATTCAGATAACCTTGTTGAACCAAGTAGGAGGCACAGAACTTGTATGTGTGCATGATACAAGGTTCAACAAACTATCAGAATTCATGTAGTGCGCCACATCATTTTAATCATCGGCATTGTAAAGGAATGAAGTATTATTGGAAGATTTAGACAAAACAAGATTCAAAAAAATATTATGCCTCATACTTCGAATATTATTGGAAGCACACAAGGAATTCTGATAACCTTGTTGAACCAAGTAGGAGGCACAGAACTTGTATGTGTGCATGATACAAGGTTCAACAAACTATCAGAATTCATGTAGTGCGCCACATCATTTTAATCATCGGCATTGTAAAGGAATGAAGTATAATTGGAAGACTATAGCTAGGCAATTTAAGAGAGATGGTGTAAACTAGAGCTAGGCAATTTAATTTAACAAGAGTACTAAATCGACAACACACCTTTCACTTCTGGCTGATCGTGGTCGGCCTTGACATTGGCTTCGGCGGGAACGGTTCAGAACCATTTAGAGAGTTGAATGGTCTGTCGTCACACTGTTGTGCTATGCGATTTTGTATATCGACATTAGATGGGAATGCACCTTCGTAGTAGAACACCCCGGGTGGCGTTGCACGACAAACATCCGTGAAGATTATTGAAGCAAACCTCTTCTGGATTAGAGCAAACTTTTCCAGGATATCAGCATCAGTGGATTTCGCCATGTCTTTGCACCATTTATCCATAGCAACTGGAAATTCTAGTCTTCGGTAATTATGTAAGAACTGCTCCATCAGATAGATGACATACCATGCCTCCGTCGGACTGCCATGCGCCTTCTTGATGCAGGGTAGATCCACTTTGTGGACGAATGACATCTTGCCTCGCTTAAGGTTTAATCTTCTTACGATGCCTTCATTTTGATAGCAGTAACCGTTGAGAGCATCATCGAGAACACAACCGATGTGCTTGTAGTCTTTCTTCTTCTCTTCACTACCCGCATCGAGATAGAAGGCCTTCGACTCTTTAGGGTACAGAACGATGAGGGTGCCGTCTTGTTTCCTGCACAAAACAATGAAAAGAAACCATCATTCGCACTTATGCAAAATTAACGATAAAACGTATGAAAATATGTTATATATGACTTACTTGGGAAAGTAAGGCATGAGAAAGATGTTCTTTCTAGTATTTGCAACGAAGATATCTTCGATGAACTTTGTCACACGTGTCCTACCCATCTCGTTACCACTCTCTTCGACAGCAGATGAGGTCTCGGGGCCACCTCCACGGCCAGCAGAAGTGGTCTCGGGGCCACCTCCATGGCCAGCAGAAGTGGTCTCGGGGCCACCTCCACCAGATGTGCCCTCTTCGCCACCTTCGACGTCACGAGATGTGGTCTCGACATCAGAATTGTTCGGCACATCCATCTCGGCATCGGAATTGTTCTCCAAATCCATCTCGGCGTCGATTGACTTTCGAACCATCTTCAAATATGGATCCGGCTCGTTGACTCCGCCTCGAGAAGTCCCGGCCTCCATATTGTTAGCCATCTGCGCGCACACACAAAAATTCATAGTTAGTAAAACAACACTGTAAGGAAAAATTCACTTGGATGGTGATGAAAAGTTTGGGTACTCCATATGTCATAATTTTAGCAAGCCATGCCAAATTTCACGAAATTTTTTGGCATGACCTTTGCTAAAATTATGTAATATGGAGTACCCGAATTTGCCGGAATGGAAATTAATCAACATTCCGGCAATCTAAAGGGTCTCTAGGGTACCTGCAAACATTTCACCACCACACAAGACCGCATTCGCAACGACAATGCCGCACATATATATATATATCATCTCCACAATGCCGCACACATATATCATCTCCACAAAGGCAAACATATTTGAAATGCCACAAACAGCCACAATGCCGCACACATTCTTAATTTTGAAACCCTAATCTATCAAAATATTGGGTCGGGCAAACCCACAAACACCTTGTGGGTGTGGGTGCTAGCTAGGAGGAGAGGAGGGGTGCGGCCAGCTTACCTTGGCCGGGCGGCGGGCTGAGGTGCGGGGGGCGCTCGGGGCCGTCGACGGTGTCGTTGCCGCAGTCACGGTCGCGGTCGGGGAGGTCGATGCGGGGGCGCGCCGGCCGTAGACGTGGGCGCGTCGGCGTTCGTTGGGGAGGCGTGGACGCGCGAGAGAGAAGGGCGGCAAAGGCGCGAGAGAGGAGGACGGCGTGGGCGCTCGGGGTGGCGTGGGCGGCGGCCGGTGGCGACGGCGAGCAGAGGCGGCGCGGGAGGCGGCGGCGGGAGTGGGGAAATTTGGAGAGGGAGAGGGCGCGCGTGGGGAAAAATGGGGAGGGAACCGCGCAGGGGCCACATGTAAGTGGCCACACATACCGCTGGCGGACGGAGAAAAGGGCGCGGGCGGGCCCCACATGCAAGTGGCCGAAATATACCGCTGGCGGACGTCGTTAGCCGTCCGCCAGCGGTAAGGTCTGTTATTTTTATTTTCTGTTTTTCTATTTTTCGTTTATTATTTCAAAAACTTTTTGTCTCCCGCGTTTCGTGCGCTTTCACACTTTTCATCTCCTGCGCCGTTGTGCGCGCTTCAATTAATTTGGAAGATGATCGGTCGCCGGCCGCCGTAATTTAATTGTGCATTTGGAAGATGATCGGTCGCCGCCGTTTTAATTGTGCATTGGAAGATGATCAGCCGCCGCCATTTTGATTGCTGCCCGGCCGCTGGCCTCCCTCTCTGCCCACCGGCCTCCCTCTCCACCCTATATAAAAGGCCACTAATCCATGGCCTAAGCACACACAAATCTCTCTCTAATCCTCTCTCTCTACTATATATTTCCAATGGATCAACCACTCGCGCGCGTTCCATGGCCTCGGCCTCGGTCTCGGTTGTACTACTTCCCCAAGGAGGGTATGAGGTTCAAGGTGTGGGTCACCCTCCGTGCATCACGCGTGGAGAGGTGGATCCGCGACGTGAAGAAGTTATATCTCGACGCCGCACCGATCAAGTGCGTTGGACTCGACTGCGAGTTCACCGACGCTCTACCGGGTCCACAGAAGAATCTTCCACCCGAGAAACAGCAGCGCGCCGCCGTCCTTCAACTCTCGGTGGCGACCGAGACACTTGTCTTCCAGATCTGCTGGGCTGATCGGAAGCCGCAGCTCCTCGTGGATTTCTTAGGTGACAAGACCATCAAGTTTTACGGCGTGGCTATCCACAATGACTTGCGGATGCTGCGCTGCTACGGAATTGAAATTCCGTCCGCGGTCGACCTCCAGAGGGATAGGCGGAACCCAACCGGCAATCCTACTCCGAGCCTTGTTGCTCTCTCCAATGCTATCATTGGGACAAAACTGGCCGAGAAGAAGAAGAAGAAGAAGAAGAAGAAGAAGAAGAAGAAGAAGAAGAAGAACGACGACAAGAACGACAACGACGAAGAAGACCTCCGGATTCGTTGATGGGGCAACGTGCCATTAAGCTACGAGCAAGTCGAGTACGCCGCTCTTGACGCTCGCCTCGGCTTCGAGATTGCGCGGAAGTGGGATAGTCTAAGTGGCTATAATACCAATGGCGACCGTCTTAATGTCGTTGATGCATGAGTAGTCTATATAGCTAGATCGATGTGTGTGTGCGCATGCCGTTGTGTCTTCTCTCATATATATGTATCCGGTTGCAATATTAATTAAGGATCGAAATATTTGGATTTCATATCATGCATTTTTTTCGATCGATCGAATTCATCATAAATATTAATTACTTTAATTTGTAATTTCGATTTACCGGAGAAAGCCGGGAAAGCGCGGGGGAAACCGTGAAGCCGCGCGCGAAACTGGGAAGAATAATTAACCGTGAAGCCGGGAAGCCGGGAAACCATTGTCAGTGTACTAGTTGCTATGTGAAATGATAAACTTGATTTTCGACAAAAGTTTCACAAACATTCTTCACAAAAAGCACTATCATGTAGAAACATCTACAAGTGATCAATTCGATCAAAATGACCAAGTTATGTTAATTCTCAACGCATAGTTTGTGATAAAGTGCTCATATTCGACACATAGGTGTGTCTTGGTATAGGAAGCAATGGTTCCTAAGGAAATTTATAGATTGTTTTTATAAATATAATTTTCCTAGTTATTTGTATTAAAGGCAAACTTAGCGCTGGCGGACGCTCTAGTGTGCCCGTCAGCGGTACTTAACTGACCACTGGCGTACCATTTAGCCTGCCCGCCAGCGGTACTGTCACTATTTTATTTCCCAACTGAGCTCAGCCGCATCCACTACTGCTGGCGGCCCCTACCTTGCGTCCGCCAGTGGTACGTTAAGTACCTCTGGCGGGCATGTTATGTGCCTGCCAGCGGTAGTTTGCCCCGCCTCCTCCCAGATTTCTGCTCCTACCGCTGGTGGGCAGTGTTCCTGTCCACCAGCGTTACGTCCAGAACCAGTGGCGGACACGAAAAAACCGCCCGCCAGCGGTCGTAGCGCTGGCGGACGAAACTTCTGTCCGCCAGCGGTACGCTGGTGGCTATAAGCCTTTTCCTACTAGTGTCATTATCTGAAAATAGAAGTGGTCTTGTATTGCGTCATGTGAAAAACATGGGTTGTACTACATGAAAAACATGGCCTGAAAATACTGTTCAGAAGTCAACATTGCATAGTCTATCTACAGTTGGAAATTTTGCTTGATCTAGATGTGGTATGGGCTTATGATGTATACATATATCTTCCATGATGTGGAAAATTTGCTTGATCTAGATGTGGTATGGAAAATTTACATTGCGAGTATGTAAAGAAATGACGAAAAAAAGTACCAAGAAAGTTGCATTGACACGACATCCATCCTTTTCTATAAAAGCCCCCCTCCCTCTTCATCAGGTACACCCATGTAAGATACAAACAACAAGACCTTGTTTCCTCATCTCAAGCGCCTCAAACAAATATACAATCTGGCTGCCAAAAACTTTCCACTCACTACGACCACCATGACACTAGAAGCTGCCAATCTCCTCGTACACGGTGCACGGAGATTTGCCACCATAGACTTTCTTTACCAATTGTGTGCTCTCCGGCACATAATCTTGACCGTCATTCTTGCCACGGTTATCATCTACCTCATACGTCGACCAAGAGCTGTGTACCTAGTCGACTACGCTTGCTTCAAAACTAGTAACGAGTGCCGCGTCCCAAAGGCCTGGTTACTCGAGAACGCACGCCTTTCGCCCTTGTTGCGTGACTCTACCGCCGACTTCATAGCTCGTGTGCTCGAGCGCTCTGGTTTGGGCGAAGAGACATGCCTGCCACCTGCGCATCACTATGAAGGGCAGGACTGCAGTCTAGACGAAGCACGCGCCGAGGCTGAGCTGGTTGTCTTCTCGGCGATCGATGACCTGTTGGCAAAGACGAGGTGCATCAGCCTGCATGCGATCGACGTCCTGATCACCAACTGCAGCCTCTTCTGCCCGGTGCCGTCCACCGCCGACAGGATCGTGAACAGGTACAAGTTGCGACGCGACATCCGCATCATCAATCTCTCAGGCATGGGTTGCAGCGCCAGTCTGACCGCGGTGGTGCTCGCGAGGAACATCCTGCAGGTCCTTCCTTGGGGATCACACGTGCTGGTCGTGTCCACGGAGACCCTTGGTCCGCACTACTACAAGGGGAACACACACTCGATGCAGCTGGGAAACATCTTGTTCCGCATGGGTGGCAGCGCCATGCTGTTGTCGACTTCTAAGCACATGGCTAGGTTCAAACTCGTGCATGTCGAGCGGACGATTGTCGGCGCCGATGACCGTGCTTACCGGTGTGTTTACCAGGAAGACGATCATGAGGGGAACATAGGGCTCACTCTTTCAAAAGACCTCATGGCCATCGCCGGAGGCGCGCTCAAGGCCAACATCACCGCAATTGGACAACTTGTCCTACCGACCTCAGAGTTGATCAAGTACTTTGTCTTCTCTGTGGCAAGGAAGGTGCTCCATGGGAGGACGGTCAGGCCATATATCCCCGACTTCCGCACAGCGTTTGAGCACTTCTGCATACACGTCGGTGGACCGGCAGTAATCAACTCAGTACAGCTTGGCCTCGGTCTATCAGACGAGCATGTTGAGCCATCGCGTATGACGCTGCATCGGTTTGGGAACCAATCGAGTGCATCTGTGTTGTACGAGTTGGCATACATCGAGGCTAAGGGTCGAATGCAGAAGGGTGACAGAGTGTGGATGATCGGGTTCGGAGCTGGGTACAAATGCAACACTGCCGTGTGGGTATGCACCCGACCATCCCCCAATGCCAATGGGCCATGGGCCAGCTGCATCCACCGCTACCCGGTGAATGTCTCAAAAGAAGGTTAGGCTCCGTTTGGCAGCTTGATTTTTTTTTCAAACCAAAGTATTTTCAAACCATGGTATTCCAACGCCTGGGCATGTAATAATAAAGTCTTAATAAAACCGCAGTTTTTGGAAAAAGAGGTTCAGACCTCTTTCTTTAACACAGTATGAAAATATCTCAGTTTTTGGAATACCACGGTTTTGGAACTATGGTATTTTACTGTTGCCAAACTGCTCAAAGTGTTCCAAACTATAGTATTTTTAGACACTGACGGGAAAAAACTGCGTTGCCAAACAGGCCCTAAATTTAGCAAAGCTTTCATAAATATTACTTTAATGTGCAAAAGATAATGGACGATTTCTTATTGAACTGCTAAACATAGTCGCCAGAAATCCATAGGTATACATTTTTACAACAGATATTTTAATTAAGAGAAAGAATACTACACAGCTTAAGTGAAAGATCATTTTCCTGATGAATGTGGTACTGCAATATGAGTGTATTCTCTGTTATGTCAACATTATATCATATGTGTTCTGAACTACAGGCAGCTCATGGTCATCTCACATATAAGAACTAGGAAGAATAAGCAAGTTTTGGCATACCGCATATGCTATTTCTGTTGAATGTTAATGTTCTGATTGGGGAAAGAGGCTGATGCCCACCTTCTGCATCCACTCAACAACAGCAACTGCTTCTTTAATAATGCCATATATCCGCTTGTCATCTACAGTACTACTAGTCCAGTCACCTTAGATTACTGAAGACAAAAGACAAGTATCATGTATAGCTCGTACATGTTATCATTCTAGCTTCAGTATTAGATTGAGAAGAACTATACGAACAAACTAAGGTTCCTGTCAAAAACACACCACACAATTTAAGTCAGTCATCTGACATCTCAATCGCAGATTTATAGGCGACCCTACCCATGGGTCTCAGTCTCATGCCCAAACCCGACCATATCAGGCACCCATGGAGAATTGCTTCAGATTAAATTTTCTCGACTTCCAGTAAATAAAGTTTGTCAACAAATAGTTCAAGTCAATGACCATTTTGTTCCATCAGACTAAGCCAAGGCCTACTAGCGTACCTATTGGTATGTTTCTCTTAGAGTTAGATTGTGAAACTAGCTAATTAGTTTGTGTCACCGAGTGCCGGACTGGGCTGTGTGAGTGCTAGAGCCCGAGTGTTGTTTGCCGATCTGCGCTTTTCAGTACATAGGCCTGAATGTTAGATAATCGGGTGACCCATCAGGCAACTGAAAGGATAAGGATGTCGCCTAGAGGGGGGTGAATAGGCGATTTAAACTTTTCCGGTTTAGGCTTGATAATTGCGGAATAAAACTAGTGTTTAAATTAACAAGCCAACAACCTAAATATACTAGGCTCACATATGTACACCAACAACTTATGCTAAGCAAGACAAGCAACAAAGTGATAGCAATATAGAATACTTCAATCACAAAGGCTATCACAATGTAAAGTGCATAAGTAAAAAGCCCGGGTATAGAAATAACCGAGACACGCGGAGACGAGGATGTATTCCCGAGTTCCTCCTTTTTAGGGGAGTACGTCTCGTGGGAGAGGTGTGAGGCACCACAAAGGTCGATCTCAACGCCACAAAGGCTCACCCTATTCTCCGATGAATCGCACCACAAAGGATTGGTTCACCTTCCACTGTCGGAATCCTTCTAGGCGTAAACCGGAGCCTTTACAACAATGATCCGGGGCACACACCCACAACCGAATTGGGGGCTCCCGAACAGCTACAAGTGACCACTCAAGGTCTCAACCACCACAAAGGCGTCTAGGGTCCAAAGACTCAAGAGTAACAAGCTCACAAACTTTCAACTTCCACGAATCCTCGTGGAGAGCAAACCGATGCACCAAATGCAAATGGCAAGAGCACAAGTGCTCAAATCCTTCACTCTCAAATTCCAACAAAGTAACAAATGCTTATGTGGGGAATAAGAGAGGAAGAACAAAGAGGAGATGCACCAAGAACTCCAAGATCAAGATCTACTAGGTTCTCCTCACTTAGAGGAGAGATGGATTGGTGGAAATGTAGATCTAGATCTCCTCTCACTTTCCCTCAAAGATATATAAGAATCACGGGAGGGATTGAGAGGAAGGCAAGTTTTTCCAAAGGTCAACAATGGAGGAGAGAGAGGGGAAAAACGTGCTCAAGAGGTTAGGGAACCATTGGGGAAGAAATCCCCTTAAATAGGTCCCCTTAAAAAGTGTCCGTTGAGCAGTGCAGGGAGGCCGGCCTGGCTAGCCTGGATGCTGGCCACCCAGCAGAGGCGCCCGGCCTGGGAGCCGGCCAGGCTGGCCTGGAGGCTGGCCACCCAGCAGAGGCGCCCGGCCTGGGGGTTGGCCACCCAGAACCCGAAATTGTAACACCCATAACTTTTGCGAGAAAACTCCAAATGGGATGAAACCAACTTTGTTAGAAAGGTAACGACAAGAACCATAAATAGAGTAAAGTCACCACCCATGGAAAGGTGTGGAACTTTCCTCAAGGATAAACCGATAATATTTCCAACACGAAAACGCAACAAGTTTTCCATCCAAAATCCGTTTTCGAAGAACTTGGGCATGTCATGAAGATCACGACAATCACCAAAACCCAACAAGTAGAAAAAAAAATAAGAACCAAGAAAGATGATATGCCAAGTATGCAAAGGTTTGAGCTCTCCACAAAGATGTGATCAAGTTACTCACTTGAGAGCCCCTCTTGATAGTACGCCGTCTACCCTATAACCCGGTCTCTCACTAACACCATGAGACCGGTAAAATAGAAACTCTATCAAGATCATATCTTTGCCTTGCACATTCCACTTGAGCTAGATGATGACGATCTAAACTCCCTCAAGTTGGAACACCTTTCTTGATTGTGCTTGCTAGCACATGCTTGATGAAGACTTCTCCAAATACTCCCCCATACACCATGATGGGATGGGAGAGCCTTGCTAAGCTCCGTCTTCATGAATCCACTTGAACTTCATCTTCTTATCTTGATATATATGATGGCTTGGAGATAACATGAATGTTCACTCAATCTTCTTTTCCAAGCCATGCTTGCAATAAGCTCAACTCTTCACATGACCACTCTTCATATAAACCCTTGGATAGAACCTTGGTCATCATGTAATCTTCTAGAGTCCAACACATGAACTCCAATCTTTTCCTATGGACAAGATCTACAAGAATATCTCAATACAAACATTAGTCCATAAGGATTGTCATTAATTACCAAAACCACGCATGATGCAACACATGCCCTTTCACTGTTTTCTTGTTGCGTCTTGCACCCACTCAGAGAAACTCTAGCAGATACCGCATAAGGCACTCGGCCCGGAAAAGTCCGGCCTATATGCGGGGCGGGCCTTTTTCCTGGCCCGACCAAATACCAAATTTTATCCGGCCCTCCGGATAAGCGGTGGCGAGGGCAGTATATAATCGGGGCAAGAATCTTGGTCATCATGTAATCTTTTAGAGTCCAACACATGAACTCTAATCTTTTTCTATGGACAAGATCTACATGGGGCAACATATGCACTTTCAGCAACCCACGGATGTAAACTCGTACACGTATCCTACCCACGGGCAAGACCCATGAGTGAATATCGCGACCCATACCCTACCCATTCAAGTCGGGGTGCCCATGGGTCAGATTACCCGACTTGGTCGTAGCTTTCTATATAGTTGGGCTGTATAGCCTTTTCTCAGGAAAAAAGTCGCACCATGCTACCATTGTTTTCAAATAAAGTAGAAATGTGAAATCACACCCTGCGGTGATTAGGCATTTTAGTCGTGGATGCAATCCAAAGTTGTTTTCCCACTATATATGCATGCAAGCTCACCTCTTCTTGGTCGAAGTGATGTACAAACGTTAGTGTCTGCCCTCGGACCTTTGGTCGATTAAGTGGTGGGCGATAGATAAAAGGAGGTCCTCATCCCCTGCCAGACGGTGATTTGGATTCCGTACATGCGCACCCTGCCATTCGGCCTGCAGGCAGCGATCCCGCTGTTGACAGGGGCACGCCGCACGCGGGCCTGGAGGATGTAGACGACGGGCTGATCGGCCACAGGCAGCAGGGGCAAGTGCAGCGGCAGTGACACAGCTAGCAAGCTTGTGTTCTTCGGTTTAGATGGTGAGAAAGGTGACAATGACAAGGATGGAGGGGGGTGGTGCTGACAAGAAAATGCGCCGGCGTTAGCCGTTGGCCCAGTAGTTTCTGTTGCACCAACCAACAGTCCACGCTGGTATACCTGCATTGCAGATTAGAAAAGGTGTGCTTGATTCAAAGGAAACCAGATGCTGAATGGGTACAACATGAGCAGCTTAGAGGTTTCCATCCCCCAACTAAGTGAGTTAGACTACACTTGCAAAATTCAGAGCTAATGTTCACAGATATTAGATTAATGTTACAAGGTAGGGCCACACATTTTGCAACATATTTTAGAATGGAACCGGGGTGTTTTTACCTCCCCACGTGTCTAAAAATAACTTCTGCAAATCGCAGTTCGTGGAACTCAATACCCGTAATATATTTTAATAATAAAGTATTTAAAGTTCAAATTATTAAAGATTCAAAATTTTGTATTTAAATTTGAAAGAATCAAAGTGCTCCCTCAGTTCCAAATTAGTAGAAGTTCTAGGCATGTAGAGGAACAAGGCAACATCTCGCTAGAATGCAACTTATCCTCAGGCAGATCTACTAAGGTCTCTGAACATATGGGTTTACTTTTTATCCACAGATATAGATAGTATAGTTCATACCCAGATGCAAAACAAGCGTGTGCCTGTTCAATCTTTACGCCCCAATAAGTATCCACCTTTACTTCATTTTCATGCATCAGATGTACTACTTGTCAAATGATTTGCAGAGTAACCTGCAAGAAAAATCAAGGGTAAATCATACACAACTCTAGAATAATAAGCCTCAGGAAGAGAATGTTTGAAGGTGAAAAATAAAGCCTAACAACCAAGGATGGAAAATAAGACGTCACAAATCCTCAGGCCTGAACTGTAAAACGCTCAAGAATTATGTCCAAAACAGTGACATTGTTAGGAACACATCATTGTTTTTTTACTGTTAGGAATACATCTAAATAGAAGTAAAAGTGCTCCTGTATCATGTGAAAAGTTTGGCTTATATATAGTACACACCCTTGTGCTACATGAAAAACATGGCGTCAGAATATTGTTTAGAAGTTGGCATGCATGGTCCCATCTACTACTGGACATTTTGTTTGATCTAGATGTGCTATGTGCCTGTGATGTATACATATATCTTCCATGACGTTGTAATATAAGCTTCTGAATGTAAAGAAACGGTGAAAAATAAGGTACCAAGAAAGTTGCATTGACGACATAGGTTTTCTATAAAAGCCTCCCTCCCTTCATCAGGTACCCCTATACGATGCAAACAGCATGACCTTGTATCCTCATCTCAAGCGTCTCAACCAATAAACAATATGGCTGCTAACAACTTCCTGCTCAAGGCCACGGGCACCACCATGACAACACTAGTCGCTTTCATTCTCCTCCTACGAGCTGCAGAACGAGTTTCCCCTATAGACGAGCTCCTTCTCCCCCAACACTGTGCTCATCCCTGCCCCATTCACCTAATCTTGCTCGCCATTCTTCTTATCTCCACAGTTACTGTCTACCTCCTACACCGTCCTAAAACCGTGTACCTTGTTGACTACGCTTGCTTCAAAACTAGCCAAAGGTGTCGAAGCCCAAAAGCCAGCTTCCTCGAGCAAGCATATCTCTCGCCGTTCTTCAATGATTCCACCGTTAACTTCATGGCGAGAGTGCTCGAGCTCTCCGGCTTGGATGAAGAAACATGGGTACCACCTGCATTTCACTTTATAGATCCATGCTGCAGTCTAGACGACGCCCGCACTGAGGCGGAACTGGTCGTCTTTTCGACAATCGATGACCTATTGTCAAGGACAGGCATCAACCTTGATGTTATCGATGTCCTAATCACGAACTGCAGCCTCTTCTGTCCAGTGCCATCCATCGCCGACAGGATCGTCAACAGGTACATGTTGCGAGGTGACATACGGGTCATCAACCTCTCTGGAATGGGGTGCAGTGCGGGAGTTACCGCAATAGGGCTCGGGAAGAACATACTGCAGGTTATTCCAACGGGATCACATGTGCTGGTGGTGTCGACGGAGACCCTTGGTCCGAACTACTACACAGGAAACAGGCGTTCCATGCACTTAGCGAACATATTGTTCCGTGTGGGCAGCAGCGCTATGCTGTTATCGACTTGTAGGCTCAAGGCTCGGTTCAAGCTGGCGCATGTCGAGCGGATGCTTGTCAGTGCGGATGACAGTGCTTACCGGTGTGTTTACCAAGAGGAAGATTGTGAGGGAAACAGGGGACTCAGTCTATCAAAAGACCTGATGGCTATCGCCGGAGACACGCTCAAGGCAAACATCACCGCAATAGGACCGCTTGTCCTACCTACCTCAGAGTTGATCAAGTATTTTCTCTTCTTCGTGGCAAGGAAGGTTCTTCATGGGAGGAAGCCGCACATCCCCGACTTCAGCATGGCATTTGAGCACTTCTGCATACACGTTGGTGGACCGGCAGTGATCAATTCACTAGTAGAAAACAGGCCTTTCGTCTGGGCCATTAGTCCCGGCCGCGGCCTGGGCCGGGACTAATGGTCCGGACACGTCGCCCCGAAAACGCCGAAGCGTACGGCACCCTTTAGTCCCGGCTCGTTAGGGCCCAATAGTCCCGGTTTGAGATACAAACCGGGACTAAAGGGGTCTGCGGCCCGCTGCGGCCTGGTGCCCCCCCTTTAGTCCCGGTTTGTATCTCAAACCGGGACTAATGGTCTGGCCCTATATATATGGCAGCCCCTCTCCCCTCTCTCTTGTTTTTTTCCTGGTGGGAGGTAGTGTAGGTTTGTGCTAGTTTTTTTTTCTTCATATGCACTAGAGGTGTTCGGTGAAATGCCTGTTAGAGCGATGCCACTTGAGTTCACACAAGACAAACATGATATGAGGTGCCCGAGCCACACTTAAGCTTCCTCCTCTTTGTTTCCAAGTGTCCTAAAAGGTTAGCAACTATTTTCTCGTTTAGACCGCGCGGTACTAATTTTAGCATCGTGATTACGTTTGATAGATAGTTCTATGATGCAGATGAGCCATCCATGGATGTACGGTGACCGACGCTCTGCCGCTTACAGAGAAGGCGTGCGTTCTTTTCGCCTTGCGGCCGAGGCGAACAAGCGGCAGGATGGCTTTATGATTTGTCCATGTGTTGAATGTCGGAATGAGAAGGATCACACTTCCTCAAGAGTCATTCAGAGCCACCTGCTTCGGTCCGGTTTCATGTTCGGCTATAATGTTTGGACCAAGCACGGAGAAAGAGGGGTTATGATGGAAGACGGCGATGAAGAAGAGAACGATGATGACAACTACCGATCTATGTTCCCTGAATACGCTGATACCGAAATGGAAGACAATGAAGAAGAAGATGGTGAAGAACGGGCACCAGATGAGCCCGCTGATGATCTTGGTCGGGTCATTTCTGATGCAAGGCGAGGCTGCGACACAGAAAAGGAGAGGTTGCAGTTCGAGCAGATGTTACAGGACCACAACAAATTGTTGTACCCAACTTGTGAAGATGGCCAGAAGAAGCTGGGTAGCACACTGGAATTGCTGAAGTGGAAGGCAGAGACCGGTGTGACTGACTCGTCATTTGAAAAGTTGCTGGTACTAATGAAGAAGATGCTTCCAAGAAAGAACGAATTGCCCGCCAGCACGTACGAAGCAAAGAAGCTTGTCTGCCCTCTAGGATTAGACGTGCAGAAGATACATGCATGCCCTAATGACTGCATCCTCTACCGTGGTGAGAAGTACGAGAATATGGATAAATGCCCGGTATGCACTGCATTGCGGTATAAGATCAGAAAAGATGACCCTGGTGATATTGAGGGCGAGCCACCCAGGAAGAGGGTTCCTGCCAAGGTGATGTGGTATGCTCCTATAATACCACGGTTGAAACGCCTGTTCAGAAACAAAGAGCATGCCAAGTTGTTGCGATGGCACATGGAAGACCGTAAGAAAGACGACAAGTTGAGGCACCCCGCTGATGGTCGGCAGTGGAGAAAAATCGAGAGAGAGTTGGGGACTTTGCAGGTGACGCAAGGAACTTATGGTTTGGTCTAAGTACAGATGGCATGAATCCTTTTGGGGAGCAGAGCTGCAGTCACAGCACCTGGCCCGTGACTCTATGTATCTACAACCTTCCTCCTTGGTTGTGCATGAAGCGGAAGTTCATTATGATGCCAGTGCTCATCCAAGGCCCGAAGCAACCCGGCAACGACATTGATGTGTACCTAAGGCCATTAGTCGATGAACTTTTGCAGTTGTGGGCCAAACCAGGTGTAAGTGTGTGGGATGAGCACAAACAGGAGACATTTGACCTACGAGCGTTGCTTTTCGTAACCATCAATGATTGGCCTGCTCTTAGTAACATTTCAGGACAGACGAACAAGGGATACAATGCATGCACGCACTGTTTGGATCAGACAGAAAGTATATATCTGGACAAATGTAGGAAGAATGTGTACCCGTACAATCGTCGTTTTCTTCCGCCCAAGCATCCCTTAAGGCAAAAAGGCAAGCATTTCAATGGCAAGGCAGAAACCCGGACGAAGCCTGTCACCCGTACTGGTGCTGAAGTATTTGGTATGGTCAAGGATTTAAAAGTAATCTTTGGAAAGGGTCCTGGCAGCCAACCTGTTCCGAACGGCGCTGATAAGCGCGCACCCATGTGGAAGAAGAAATCTATATTTTGGGAGCTACCCTATTGGGAAGTCCATGAGGTCCGCTCCGCAATCGACGTGATGCACCTGACGAAGAATCTTTGCGTGAATATTCTAGGCTTGTATGGGAAGTCAAAAGATACACCGGAAGCACGGGAGGACCAGGAACGTCATAAAAGAGACGGCATGCATCCAGGGCAGTTTCAAGGGCCTGCCAGCTACGCTCTTACCAAGGAAGAGAAGGAAATCTTTTTTGAAGTCCTTTTCAGTATCAAGGTCCCGTCTGGCTTCTCGTCGAATATAAAGGGAATAGTAAATATGAAAGAGAAAAAATTCCAAAACCTAAAGTCTCATGACTGCCACGTGCTTATGACGCAATTGCTTCCGGTTGCATTGAGGGGAATTCTAGCGGAAAATGTTCGACTGGCCATTGTGAAGGTATGTGCATTCCTCAATGCAATTTCTCAGAAGGTAATCGATCGAGAAAGTCTATCAGGGTTACAGATTGATGTGGTCCAATGTCTGGTCAGCTTCGAGTTGTTGTTCCCGCCATCCTTCTTCAATATTATGACGCACCTCCTAGTTCACCTAGTCGAAGAGATTAGAATTCTCGGTCCTGTGTTTCTACACAATATGTTCCCCTTCGAGAGGTTCATGGGAGTCTTAAAGAAATATGTTCGTAACCGTGCTAGGCCAGAAGGAAGCATCTCCAAGGGCTATGGAACAGAGGAGGTCATTGAGTTTTGTGTTGACTTTCTTCCTGACCTTAAGCCGATTGGTGTTCCTGAATCTCGGTATGAGGGGAGGCTGACTGGAAAAGGCACACTAGGAAGGAAAGCAACGGTATGTAGGGACGGGCATTCTTTCACTCAAGCACACTACACAGTTCTACACAATTCCACCGTGGTGGCTCCGTATATCGAGAGACACAAGAATATTCTACGCTCCGAAAACCCGGGGAAGGCTGACTCCTGGATTAAAGGGGAACACGAGAAGACTTTCGGCAGTTGGTTGCAGACACATCTCATGAATAACACCATTGTTGGAGATCAGCTGTACTTGTTGGCCAGGTCACCATCTTCGACTATATGTACTTTCCAAGGGTACGAGATAAATGGGAATACATTTTACACTATCGCCCAAGATAAAAAGAGCACCAACCAAAACAGTGGTGTCCGCTTTGATGCAACAGACGACAATGGGCAGAAGGACACATATTATGGGTACATAGAGGAGATATGGGAACTTGACTATGGACCTTATTTTAAGGTCTCTTTTTTCTTGTGCAAATGGTTCAACCTGAAAGCCGGCGGGGTAAAGGTAGACCCATTGTACGGAATGACTACAGTGGATCTCAAGAATCTTGCGTACGACACCGAACCATTCGTTCTAGCCAATGGTGTGGCTCAGGTTTTCTATGTGAAGAACATGTCTACCAAACCGAAAAAAAAGAAAAGATAAGCAAGCGAATACATCAGCCGATGAGCCAAAGCGCCACATAGTTCTTTCAGGGAAAAGAAACATCGTGAGAGTGGAGGACAAGACAGACATGTCAGAAGATTACAATAAGTTTCATGAAATTCCGCCCTTTAAAGTGAACACTGACCCAAGCATCAAGTTAAATGATGAAGCTTGTCCATGGTTACGGCGCAATCAGAATAAAGGGACACACACGAAGAAAAAGTGAAGACTAGATAGGGATGTTGTTGGTGATGTGTAATAATGTATTAAACTTTTATGTAACTGTATTCTGAAAACTCTAAACACTGAAGAGAACAAAACACATGGTTTCCCCTGCATACAGCCCAACGGTGGCTCGTGAGTGCCCGCATATCAAATGCACCGTTGGACGTATGCAGGGAATCCGAATGCTTCGTATACCAAAATGAACTACAATGAGTAGACACTGAGTGCTGAACATGTCCGGGAAGGGGGCTATATATAGGGTCATGTGGCTCACGAAGTGGTCGTGATAGTGCTGATCCAACAGCTCACAAGCCCTCAAAAGAAACACACCCCTGATCCAACGTCTCACAAGCGCTTGAAAGAAACACACGATCCGTGTGCTTCTTTAGTCCCGGTTGGTAACACCAACCGGGACTAAAGGCGGGCTTTGCGGTCACGACTCGTGTCAGTCACATGTCCTCCCCCAGCGCTTCCCTAGCCACGTGTCCTCCCCTAGCGCTGCCCTGGGCACGTGTCCTCCCCCAGCGCTGCCCTGGGCACGTGTCCTCCCCCAGCGCTGCCCTGGAGGTCTTTATATATTGTCGCCGACGGGGTAAACCCTAATCAACCATTCCTAGCCACGAATGTATCGTCTCCACGAGATGGATCCGCCACGCCCGCCGCAGCGCCTTCTGGACGAGGTCGAGCGTGCTCGGCAGAGCGCGCTTGGGCGCTACCGTGGGAGCCTATCCCGCCGTATGCCCACGAGCCCGGCGTGGAGAGGAATGCCCTGCTACCGGCCTCCTGCTCCGGTGCCGGAGGACGTACGAGCGCACGTGGTCCGACGTCCCTGACCCCGACGAGGATGCGTACGCCGCAGGGGTGGCGTGGGGATCCGCGGCCGCATACGGCGACTTGGCCGCCGCACCTCCACCAGCCGCCGCCGCACCTCCCGACGAGGAGGAGGACGACGACGACGACTTCGACTGGAGCGACCATGGGGAAGAGGGCGGCGGGCCGCAGATGCAGGAGGCCATTGAAGCCTCCTTGCAGTCCGTCCGCGACGACCGTGTCCAGCGAGACAAGACTGCCTACCAGCTCAAGGCGAAGGAGGCTTCCGAGCTGGATTGGGTGCTGAAAGACTCATCCTCCATGGATCTTGCCCTAAACCGCAAACGTGCGCGCGAGAACCGGGCGGCCGCGAACGGGGCTGGCTCCTCCCGCCGTTCCCCCTAATCCTACAGCCTCCGATCCAGCAAGTCCGTTTATGTAGTAATGTAATTGTTAGTTATGTGTAATAATGTATCCTTTTATGTAACTGTGTGGGATGTTGTTAAGGATGTTTTTAAAATAAAGAGATGATTATTACAGATAACTGGCCCCATAGCAATAACTGGCGTGAAAAAGGGATCACTTCGGTGCAAATGGATCAAGCTGACAGGAGGCGGGGTAGATGTAGACCAAAAGAATACATCGTCCGATGTCTTTCAGGGAAAATAAACATCGTGGGAGTGGATGACAAGACAGACATGTCAGAAGATTATAATAAGTTTCATGAAATTCCGCCCTTCACAGTGAAAACTGACCCAAGCATCCTGTTAAATGATGAAGATTCTCCATGGCTACGGCGCAGAAGAAAACAGAAACAATAGATAGGGATGTTGGTGATGTGTAATAATGTATTAAACCTTTTTATGTAATGCATTCTATGGAATGTATTAAACCTTTATGTAAGGAGCATGTGTAATAATAATGAATGTGTATTTCCAATGTGTATTGTCAAGAAGCTTCAAATCAGCTGCAGTTTTACCAACACAATCTCTGCATTCTCCAAGATCTTTAGCATTTCCAAGTGATGCAGAAAGCGCCACAATCCGGATGTTACTGCCATTCTCCAAGATCTTTAGCATCTGAATAGTTCCCAAGACGATCTCTGGATATGAACTGACTCTCAATTGGCAGTTGTTGATTCATAAGGGAGAGGTAGTATTGCAATTCACTGTGGCCAGTTAAGATTATTCCCTCTCCGTGTGTATCATACTTAGGAAGAGGTAGTATTGCATTAGCAAAAAAACAGAAAATGGCAAAATTGTTAATAGTTTGTAGAGTTAGAATAATTATTTTATAAAACAGAAAATGGATTTGGAATATTTATTCAAATTCAAGCACTTTTCATGTTGAAAGTTTAGTGAGATTCAAAAATATGCCAAAAATGTTAGTTAATCCATATTTTAATTGAAAATGACAAAATTGTTAATAGTTTGTAGAGTTAGAATAATTATTTTATAAAACAGAAAATGGATTTGGAATACTTATTCAAATTCAAGCACTTTTCATGTTAAAAGTTTTCTCAAATTCATAAGTATGCAAAAACTGTTTCATTCAAATGTTCAAATATTTAAAATTGTGCTAGATTTTTAAAAAAAGTAAAAACGGTACGCTATATTTGGCCCAGCCCGCGCAATTTTTTGGCCTTTTGTCCCGGCCCATCTCACCAGCCGGGACTAAAGCCCGTGCTGCGTGCGGGAACGCGAAAAGTCCTCTGCAGATATTTTGTGTGAAAATTAATTAGGTGCAAATATTGTGTGCAAATATTTTGTGGTTAAAATAGGAAATATTTGTGTTGCAAATATTTTAGGGTATTTTTAGTTGCATAGAATATTGCTATGTTCAAAAATAGAGTAAAAAAATAGAGTACAAGTTTTTTGCATTTTTAGTTGCATAGAATATTGCTATGTTCAAAACTAGAGTACAATTTTAGTTGCATAGAATATTGCATTTTTAGTTGTGTATTTTAGTGCAAATATTGCTATGTTCAAATATTGATAGAGATAGAGATAATATTATGCATTTTAAAATAATATTGTGTGCATTTTGCAGAAACTATGGATCCACCTAGTCCAATCCGCAGAGACCTAACACAGGAAGAAATTCTCGAGAATATAATCCACGACGCCCCAGGTGCTGATCCAGCCGAATCTCCGTCGTCGTATCTGAACCCCTCCGGGGATGGAATGGAGGTCGACCGAAGTGAGGATGAAGCCGACGGCTCCGATGATGGAGAAGGCGATAGCTCCGATGATGGAGAAGCCGGTGGACCCTTAACGAAGTCCGGCGAGGTATATATGAAGTTCGGCGATCAGTAGATGCATTACTTGAGTTGTATATATATAAATTGACGAATGTTTCTTCTCTTAGGCCTCCACATCGAGCAAATCTTCCAAACGAGGCCCGACCAAAATTGGCCCCATCTACGCATTATACATTTGAGGTCATATCCCCTACGGGCGAACCGAAGGAACCCAAGAAGGCTGCCGATGTATTTAAAAAAATGCGGAGTTCTGGTTAGGGATCACGTCCCGATCACCGTTCGAGACTGGCATAAGCGCAAAGGGGCGAACGATAGTGAGTATGTCGCCGAAAGGTACAAAGAGGGTCTTTGGAATGACCTCATGGCACATTTCACCCTGCCAGAATTTGAGGATCCTGCCGACACTGCAAAATTGAGGAGAAAGTCAAGCAGTGGACTCTTAAGAAGATGGCCGAACTATTCCGGGTGTGGAAGAAAAGATTATGGCAAGAATATCTGAAGAAAAAGACTGCTCCAGTATTCGAAGGCTATCTAGCGAAGCAGGCGAATCACTGGAACGCATTTAAGGAGTACAAGGAGTCACAAGATGCCAAGGATGTCAGTAAGAACAAGAAAAATGCTGAGAAGAAGAAATATCACCATAAATTGGGGCCAGGGGGCTACGAGACTGCCATGCCAAAGTGGGATAAAAAAGAGCAAGAGCTGCTTGCTAAAGGGATCAACCAGAATGGATGCGCGAAGAATGGGAATTGAGGGCAAGAAATTGGTTCCTTGCGCATGGGGGTTCATACGACGAAACAACAGGGGACCTTGTTTGCAGTGACGGGATTAGGATACCCAGGGAAAATTGGCTTAAAGTGGTGAAAGAAATTAAAGAGGGGAAGTTAAAGTTCCGTCCCGATAGAGAGAAAGACTTGCTGACACTGGTCCTCGGGAATGACGAAAAAGGAGGACGAACACGAGGCTTGGCCCTAAGTATCCGTGGTGGCTTGGGTTTGCCAAAGACATAGAAACTTACAGAAGCCGAGCGAGAGCAAAGCAGCGACAGCAGGAGGAGGAGGGAGACAGGTTCAACCAGTTGCTTGCCAGAATTAACCACCAGCAGCAGCAGATTGACGAACTTAGAGGAGTAGTGCGCCTGCAAGATCCTGTACTCGATATTACCGCCGGCCCATCTCAGCGGAAAAGCAGCGTGGGTGACTCGGAGGTCCCGGCTGACGATGCACGGCGGATGATAGATGGCGGTCCCGGCTACCCCGTGGATGGAATCAAGGATTCAATATCTTGTGAGCTCCATCAGAAATTGAAGAACATATCCATGAAGGTGGCGGTCGGATATGCTTTACCTTGTCCACCTGACGCACGCTGGCAAGGCCGTGAGATTCCAGCTGGCTATGCTAAAGTCGGGGTGGATGAAATCGTATCGGGGTTTCATGATATGGAGCTTGACATCCCTGGACCTGAAGATGAGAGGACACTCGGAGAAGTTGTGGGTGATATCATTCTATGGGACAAGAACTACATCAAGTTTCCAGGCTCGGCGCCAAGGACAACACCGCCTCCGAGTCGTCGCAGGTCACCTACACCTCCATCACCTCCAAGAAGCCCACCCCATGACTACGACCACCACAGCGCGAGTCCATCTCGATCTCCGCCGCCGGACTTGGGTCGGCCGTCTTCGCCGCCGCCTAAGGACAATAAGCGGAAGCGTGCTCCGTCGATGAGTACTAACCGACGCAGCAGCCCAAAACGACAAATGTCGCCCCTCCCAAGAGTACCTCATAAGAATCTTCCCATCAGAACTTACGATCGTACTGACGAGCAAATCGCAGCGATCGCAAAGGCCGAAAAAGATGCGCATTTTGCAAAGAAGAAACCCAAGCCCGCCCCGGTATACACCGAGAAGCAAAAAGCGTGGGCACGTGATTTTCTGAACACAAAATCGCAATATGAGTTGCACCATAAGCCAGATGACTATCTACGCACACTTCGGAAGGAAGTGGAGAAGAGCAAATCAAGTAAAAGTGCAAGCGGGAGCAAATCAAGTAAAAGTGCAAGCGGGAAAAAGGGACGTTCCCCAGCTCGGAGAACAGGCCAAACAATCGATCCCACCCCTCAAGGTGTTATCCGAAACGTTCCCCAGGTGCTGCAGCAGGATATGGAAGAAGCTGCGAAGTTGGCGGCCGCTATGGGTGTGACTGTTGCTGAATTGCTAGGTTCCCAAGACGACAAGTTACCCAAGGCTGATGTTGTCCCTACATATGTCCCAGGGAAGCCTTTGGTCAGCAAAGAGAAGTTGGAACAACTGCCAACACAAATGCGGAATTTGCATGAATGGTACTTGAGTGTGGTAGGGGGGCAGAACAATGATCGTGGCGAAAGTCCCACATGAGTACTTCTTCCGACCCGAAGAGGTCCATGTTGAGTTTTCAGAACTCTTCCAGTTATACAATTTCGACGCCCTCGACAAAACTCTCATGAGTTGCTATTGTCTGTAAGTTGTTGAATTCATTGTCTACATATAAGTTGTTCAGTTTTTCAGTTGTTCAGTTCATTGCATGTAATTATCCTCATTATATCCTTTTGTACTCTATTATGCAGAATGAAGATCCGGGAATGTAAAAGAAAGATCTATAGTGTTGGGTTCATTGACCCAGATAAAGTACATATACATTCGCTAACGACGAAACCCGACGAGACGGCGGAAAACCTTCTAAGGTTTCTAACGGAGCAAAATTTCTGTGACCACATACTGTTTCCTTACAACTTCCAGTGAGGGTCTTACTCTGTTGTACACATTCACTTTTGCTTACTCGATGTTAAGTGTAATTGATGAGTTACTGACGTATATATAAACGTGTGCAGGTTCCACTGGATTCTGCTAGACATTCAAGTTGATAAGGGAATAGTTGAAGTCATGGACCCATTAAAGAGACACCTGGAAGAGTTCCGCAACATGCAGGACATGCTCCAGAGGTAATTTTCGCGCTATATCGGTCTCTTTCGTTGATTTCATGAGATATCAGGTAATGAATAACTCATTCATTAATTCATTTTCTTTGCCGGGCAGGGTTTGGAACCTGTTCAGGAGTGTGGTGACGGGTTCCTTTAGTGAGAAGCTGACGTTTACTCCGGTCACGGTAAGTAGTACGAGATATGTCCGCGCATCTCTTTACTTCTAGTTTCAATACAATTATGATGCTAGATTATTATTTTGATTGAATTCTATTCTCGTAAAGTGCGCGAGGCAGCCACCGGGGACGAATCTATGTGGATACTACGTTTGCGAGTTCATTCGCACGTTTACCACTGAGCACAATGATTATAGACTCGACGTAAGCAATACATTCACAACATTATTTTATTACCGTCACTTTTTGTTATCATGATTGATGTTCATATTGATCTCCTTTTCTTATATAGTTCGAAGAATGCGGGATCGGCTCCTACCAGAGCAACGCCTACTAGGAATTGCAGAGGAACTGGCGGGATTTTTGTTGAAAGAGATGGTAGACGACGCCGGAGAATTTAGTGTGAATAGGCGCTACTGATGATCCCCGGCCGTGTAATCGAATAGACGGGCTCTAGTCCCGGTAATTGTGATCTCCATGTAACTATCAAAATTGTATATATTTGTATGCTCGATCGTAAGACAAGTTATCTTATATATGCACGAACGTGTACGGTATGTGGTAGCGTAGAAATATACGAAAACTATTTTGAAATGGAAGAAAGGAATAAATAAAAAGAAAACAAAATGAATTCATCATTAGTCGCGGCCCGTTATATGAGCCGGGACTAAAGGGGGCGCCCCCAGCGCGCTCCGCGGCGGCCACGTGGAGGGCCATTGGTCCCGGCTGGTAACAGGACCGGGACTAAAGGTTTGGCCTTTAGTCCCGCTTGGCCTGTCCCGGTTGGCCAACCGGGACTAAAGCCCCTCACGGGCCAGGACAATAGGCCCTGACTCCACTAGTGATTCAGTACAGCTTGGCCTGGGTCTATCTGACGAGCATGTTGAGCCATCGCGTATGACGCTACATCGATTCGGGAACCAATCAAGTGCATCTGTGTGGTACCAGTTGGCATACATCGAGGCTAAGGGCCGAATGCGGAAGGGTGACAGAGTGTGGATGATCGGGTTCGGAGCCGGGTAGAAGTGCAACACTGCCGTGTTGGTATGCAACCGACCATCCCCCAATGCCAATGGGCCATGGTCCAGCTGCATCCATCGTTACCCGGTGCATGTCTCAAAAGAAGGTTAATTTAGCCAAAGCTTTCATTAATAATAACAGACAGAGTACGAGCAGTAAAGGGTTCACTCTCGCACCTTATCCCTTGCTACAGTAGAGACAGGCGGAGAGGAGGCGAACTCGTAGTTCCCAGCTTCTCGCCGGCGATTCCGTCACTCCCCTCCGCCTCCGGTCGCCGCCTCGGCACCGTGAGGTGGGGGGGAGCCCTGGGTGTCGCTCGGGCGTGTAGATAGGTAGTAGTTAGGTTGTAGGTGTGAGTTCCTCTCGGCGTCATCGAAGACGGCGGCGATGGCGCTGCTGAGTGGGGTGTGGTCCTTCCCCTCCGGTCCCCGTTCCGGCCGTCGTGCCGGGGAGGTCGTGAAGGCTCTTCGTCGGGCACGCTCGTCTGTCTGCGCTTCTCCGGCCGGCCGTGGAGGCGAGGGGAGAAACGGCTGGTTGGGCGTGTTCCGCTTTTGTTGGTGTAGCTGGTGGTGGTCGTCTTCGGCGTCTCTGCTCTGGCCGGCCTCGGTGGCGGGGGGAGCGGTGTCTGCAGAAGGCAGGGTGGCGAGGATGGTTGGCCTGGGCGGCGCTGCGTCGACGGGAAGAAGGGTGGAGCTCGGGAGCTGGTGTTCTGGCCGTGTTCGTTCAACGAGGCCAAATTCCGTCGCACGGCGGCGGATGGATGTTGCGGTCGTCTACAACATGTGGTGGCACCTCCTCCATGGCGGCAAGTGGTTCGGCGACGCCGGCGGTGGCTAGGTTCTTCGGGAGTGCGGCGGAGGGTCTGATCGTGTTTCTTCCAGGGTGCTCGAGGTGCTTCGTGCAATTTGCAGGGTCCTCTCTGTGATTTCTTTTCTTTGTTGGACTTCTTTGTAAGTTGTACTGAGCATGCTGATTATATGGATCGGATCCTTACCTCAAAAAAAAAAGAACAGACAGAGTACACATGAAACCACTTTTCTTCAAATCGAGAATAAAACTATAGCTGAGTGGCTAACTTCATGATATGCCTTCCACGTGTAAAACATAATGGACGATTTCTATGTTGCTAAACATTGTCGCCAGAAATGCATAGATACACAGCTTGCTTCATTCCAACACTTACCTAGTTACCCCCGCATCAAATGTGGCTAGATAGATGCCTAACCTTGTTTGAGATAGCAATCAGCTCGGGCTGTTACAGGGGTATACATTTCTTTAGTCTTGGTAATACGTGAAATGTATTTTCAGAATTCAGATTACACCAGAATTGTTGGTATGAACGTAACAGTATACCTTGCCTTGAAGAGGCCTCCTGAAAATAGTGAAAAAGAGAAATCTTCCATCTGATTGATCAACTGAACCTCAGCGTTTCCTTAACCAATCCCGTTATAGCCATCATTCTTGAACTTTGCAAATTGGTACTGCAATGAAATCATGAAGGAAAAGGTCATTTTGTTTTGGCGGTGAAAGGCAAAGACCATCAAATTTCTACTCCAAACAAAGCTTGGCTGCATTGTGTTCAGGATTTTTATTCTGGTATTGTGCTCTTTAAGTTTGAAATTTTGGAATTAGTCTTGACAAATACTAGGATTCAGGCTGTGCAAATCCAAATTAGTGTTGGCCGGGGCGTTTGTAATGGTTCCGTTTTTTGATGTGTAAAATGTGGTTCCGCGAATCTTAATTTCTTGAAACTATTAAACACCCGTAGTCTAGACTCTGAGATTCATTTTTGGATATTAAACAAAAAAGTGCAAAATGAACCCGTTTAAAATTTGAAGGTAAACTTCACATAATAGAAATAACTAAATATCATTCACCTCTTTTAGAAATATGAATTTCAAATTAAAATGAATCTTTTAAAATACATGAAAGCTTTAACAATCAGAAATACAAGGATGGTCAATGATTGAAAACCGGAAGCTATGAAGTCCGTGGGCAGTAGTCGTCGATGCAGCGACCAGAGCATCTCGGTGATCAGGCAAGTTGCAAAATAATCATAAACAACGCAGACGCGGATTTTATTGTACTCGTTGGAATTTCTGTGTGCAAAGTGTGGGGTCAACTGAACCCACATCCTTTTCCATAGCACCTCAATACTGCATACGTATTTAAACAAATTTCATCGAACTGAGAGTTTGCACGAGTTGATCCTAACACTTCAATACTCAATCTGGAATACAGGGATATAACTGAGATCAGGAGGAGGAAGCCCGAGGTAGGAACATAGAGAAATTCAAGATTGGGGTCAATGCATTATCATTCTGTTCGTCCTACTTCGTTGGTTTTCATGGCACTAGTTAGCGGGGCGCTGAAACTTCATGCCAGTGGCCACCGCAACAGGCATGCCAAGAGCAATCTGAGAGAACTGTGACGTCTAGTATGTAAGATAGACAACGAATACCCCATCTTTTGTATCTAAATAATAAGGTGTGTACAAGCAAGGACTTCACTACAAGCAGAGGTCATGAGCTGCGACGCTGCATATAGGCAATTGGCATATTTGCGTGCCGGAGTTCATGGTGTCTGAGGGACTCGATTGTAGCTCAGGACTGATTTTCTGTCTCAAGGTCTGGATTCACATAATTTGTTTGCTGCTCGGGAGACGAATTGCCCTGTAAGCAGCAAGGGAAGTGAACCAGCATAAACAGTTATTCAATAAGGTGTAATAGCATCAGAAATGATGGGGTGTACAGCTCATCATACCATCTCAATATCTTTGGATTCATGACAGCGGTTGGGTTTTTCAGCAGTCCCAGTTACAGGCTCTGGAGATGCCAAGGCAGAATGCTGCATGCATACAAGAAATAATTCATTTTGGCCATGTGGGTGTAGAGGTACAGAAAGATTGGACCTCTAGACAATCAACAGAATAAGATGCTCACTTGCCTCAAGGGACTGTGGGCTTTGTTCTTGGTTAATTCTCGACTTGCATTCTACATTTGCATTGGCTGTGGAAGAGATAAAAAAATGTGATTCGGCAGCATTCATATTTTGTAAATGAAGCATGCCATGGACACCTGAAAATGTCAATGGGCAGTGGCAGATAAATGACTTGAGAAATTTCTATGATGTTTTCTCTCCAAGGATAATAAGCCAAGGAAAAGATTATGTGGCTGGAAACAATGTAGTCAACATCTTTGACCGGACGATAGATAAAACTTACCACTTGGCAGAAAGGAAGTTCAGATATTTTGAAAGTGCAGAATTGCCAGAAAGTACAGAACTTCTTCAGTTCACACATATGTGTTGACTTGTATTCTACGGTGTCTTATGAAGATGTGCCAGACAACTTTGCAAGGCCAATTTGATAGGGAGTCACTAAGAATGGAGACTTACCTCCTTCATCAGTTACCAGTATCAACCTATGTTCATTGGGTGGATCACATCGACTACCTGGAATGCTATTTGTTTCAAATAGAGTATTAATGGGATGTAAGGCTACAACAAATGTCATTCGCTTGTTGCAAATTCCAATGTTGAGACACTTACCTTTCTACTTGCTCTTTATTTGCACAATATTGTCTATCCTGACATTCAGAAACTGGTGAAGAACTTTTCACTTCCTAGTATATAATCAAGAGAAGTAGCTAAGAACTCCAAGACTGGTAACCGGAGATTCATAAATGTGTAAATGGCATTTCTGCCTTACCTCATGCCCAATGCTGCTAAATATGTCTTGAAATTTCCCAAGAGCAATTTCCATGTTCTGAAGCTCCTTAAGCATTGCCTGCATAAAGAACAGACAGGATCAATTTGACTTTTCGGAGTTCCAGAGACAACTGGAAAGGTATGAACATCCTTAACAGAACGACCTGCTTATCTGAAGTCAACCTCTCAATAATCTCATCCTTCACCAGCAGAGATTTCTTAAGGTAACAACGTTAATGGAAACATAACAAACTTGGTGAGACCGATGGAAAGTAAGAATGATATGCTCAATGCTTTCAACTTAGTAAATGGATATTTCTTCTAGTTGGGGATGAAATTTGTTGTTAAGCTTCTCAGCATCAAGTTGTTCCTTCAATTCATATATGATCCTCGCCCTATTTCGAAGTTCAAGCTGGTAATTAGTAATTTTATCTCCCAAGAAATTAAGTTTCTCTGCATAAATGATAGACCAGAATGAGTACAGATTACGGAAAGATTCTCCATATACATGGTTACCAATATCATTACAATGATATTACCAGAATGAGAACAGATTACACAAAGATTCTCCCATATACATGGTAACCATTATCATTACAAGATAACAATCTGAAACTGAAGCCATATTACAAGAAGCCACCGTACCAACAAAATCTTTCTCGAGAACAGAAATCCTTTGGACCTTGCCCTTCAATTCAGAGACTGAAATAGTAACGTAACGGACATTAATGCATAAGTACTGCACTTGATTAGTCAAACGATACTAAGAAATAATAAATATCCATTTGCGTTCATACCTACATTTTCCTTTTCACCAACTAGACATTCCATATCACCTAGCACTTGTGTTACCGCAGCAACTTCCTTTCCTACGGAATTAAATAAAGCCAGATGCGAATTCAGCTTCTCTGAAATTACAGCAATCTGTTTATCCTTCATCTGGACAGTCCATTGCAGAGAACAAGCAGAGTCCTGCCAATCAAAAGCCAAGTATCATTTTGCCTCCGTAAACAGTACAGAACTCAAGCCTATAATCTTCATACACACAAAATTAGTGTGGCATCCACAAATTAAAATAGTATTACATCTACAGAAGTATGTGCATGGTGGAAACGTAAAGGTTAGAAAGAGAATGTAGACGATACGCAATGGACACAAGAGTTTAATTCCGAGGGAAAGAGTATATTTGACTTTGAAGTAATGAAGGTGAACATATAGAGGGTGACACATGCCTCATAATGTTTCATGAATGCCTCCCTTGATTGAAGCAGCCTCTCCATGTTTTCTTTCAGATCCTTTTCGTTACTCTCCAGCAGCTCGTTTTCATTTTCAAGGCACTTGACCTGTACAGTGAAAAACAATTGCAACTACTCAGCTCGACAGACACTAAGCACATTCACGGGGAAAATTTCGTGAATTCTCTACAATCGCATTTCCAGAAACATATAATACAAACGAATTCTCTACAACCGCAACATCAGGGATTAAAATAAATAACATTGTTGCTTATGTCTAATCAGCTAATCACAGGATACAATATCATATGAATTGTGAGACCTACTATATAGTTTAAGTGGCCTCAACCTACAACAACAGTGCAGACACCATCCAATTCATGCGGTTGTTACGAAAAGGGGCATTTCCAATACATGTGACGTCGACAGCTACTGGCTAGGCCAAAATGGGGTTTTAAAACGGGGGCACGAACGAACCCTGGACTCGAGCCTCCGCAGCGCGTCGTCCCGCGCAGCTACCTCCGTCCGCAGCTCCCGCGCCTCCCGCCGGTGCTCCTCCTCCGCCTCCTTCCACCTCTGCACCATTCCCACCCAAAAACCATGTCAGAGAAACATCCCTCCCAAAACCCTAACAAGTCCAGGACCGATCGAAGCGGGGGCCGGCAGAGACCTGGCTGGATGCGTGCAGCTCCTCGCGCGCGGCCCGCTCCCGCTCCTGCGAATGGAAGGAGGGAGAAGGAAGATGAAGGGCGCGTTAGGAAACTGGGAAGTTCTGGAATGTTCTAGAGGGCGGGGCGGTTGGGTGACTGACGCGGGTGAGGCGGAGCTCGGAGACGAGGGCGAGGAGCTGTAGCTGCAGCTGCGACAGCGCCGCCGCCTCCGCCTCCATCGTTTGCCTTCCGGCTTCCGCTCGTCGTTTACTCTGGTCTGCTCATCCAACGGTGGTAGGTTTGTGAAAGCCTCATTCAGGGTGTGGATCATCTAAGGGCCGTGCTGGGTGCGTTTTTTTCTTCTTTAACAAATCTGGCCTTCTGAGAAACTAAATGGTTCCTTTTCGAAACTAATTCTAAATCTGACTAGTCGGCGCCGAAGAGTATAAAGCCGAATTTATGTACAACTCAGCGCCCTTCTCTTTTGACGTCGAACCTTTGTTTTGGTCGCACAATTTTTCCTAAGGACTTGAAACATCTAGAACGGAGATCGGCTCTAGAGAGGATAGAGCCGATATGTAGAATTTCGGTTACATCCTCTCTCGAATTATAAGTTCTAAAGAGGGGTCAGAAGTGAGATAAATTTTAACTAGGGACATATTTAGTAAAAAAATACGTTGTTGCTGACCGGTGAGCTAGTACACGTTTGGATTCGTGTCCATTGACCTCTCATTCCTCCGTTTTATTTTTTCGAGGGTAAAGGTAGGCGCTCTGTCATTCAATTAGAATGAAGCGATGTTATTTACATGTTGACATCTGAGGAAGTTAGAAAAGAAAAACGAGCGATATGCTTAGCCCGCTCGGTCTCGTGTGAAAGAAAAGGCCCGCTCCTCGATCTCGGTGTGCACCATGAGCGCAACATTCATCAAAGGCAATGCGACATGAGAGAAGACTCTTCTGTTGGACACGGCGATTTGGGACACGGGTGCAGCTGCACCCGCTGTCCCAAAAAAAAATTTCCAAATGTCAAAAAATTCAAAAAAAAATATTTGCATGTAGTCCAACACATTTCAAGTCAGCACAAAAATTGGCATGGTGAAAAAACTTTTTTTGCAACCTGTGCAAAAAAGACAAATTCGGACGTACCGAAACGTATATATACGTGTCCGAATTTTGTCTTCTTTGTACAGGTTGCTAAAAAAGTTTTTTCACCTTGCCAATTTTTGTGCGAACACATCACGCTGTAATCTACATCCGGATTTTTTTTCGGAATTTTTTGACATTCTGAAAAAAAAATAAAAAAAAATTACATAGTGGGATCATCTAGACCCATGAGCCGTTATGAATATCCGCTCTTCTGTTGCACTACTTCAACACGCCCCAAATGATGTAGGTGATGATTCCGTTGGCCCTCTTTCATCTCCTTCGAGAAGGCGGCGATGTAATCGATCCACCAACCCGTCTTCATACTTGTCATCTGAGGTACGCCGAGCTTGCTTTTCAGTTTCCCGTATAAAAAAAATTACGGGTCAGATTGTTTTGCGGAATCTGTCCGGGACCGTTTTTTCGCCTGAAACCGCAAATAAAAAAGTGGTTATTATGCGGTTTCATGACTTGCTGGATCTTGGGAACAAGCAGAAGTAAAAAAGTCCAGTAAAATTTAGAAATATATGGGAGAAATATCTGACTGTCCTATCGATGATGATAAGAACAAAACACAAGATATAGTATCGGTATTGCTCTTTATTGGTATCGGACTTGCAATTACAAGTTTACAATGAAGCATTAGGCCTTTGTTTGTGGGCAAGGTACATGCCATGGCTAAATGGGCTCTCGAAGATACAATGAGAGTGTTCAGTGTTCACGTACAATAGGAATCCAGATATCCTTACAACACATACACAACTTACTTAACATGACATTCAAGACACGACTCTAATTATACACATCAAAAATCTTCTGGTAAATACAGGAACGCCTAATTACGTACACTAAATTTTGCACAACTAAAACTTCAGAGTGGAAATGCCTCTCCGACTTCAGAATGGGTTACCACATTGGCACCACGGAGAACTTATGCTAGGCAAGAGATTCTTCCGGTAGATCAGAATACACCAAAAAGCGTGGCGGCGGCGAACAGCAAAAACAGTACTCCTCCCAGCAGACCAA
Organism: Poa pratensis; assembly: GCA_947311845.1. NCBI lineage: Eukaryota > Viridiplantae > Streptophyta > Magnoliopsida > Poales > Poaceae > Poa > Poa pratensis. Next base: position 18,780,527 of record CAMZMU010000114.1, on the reverse strand, counting down.
CCTGATGAGAAATGCATTTCCTCGTAAGTCATATGAACTAAGGCCAAGTTCTTAAAATGATGCACACAAATGAGCTGATTCAATCAAATCAGCAAGCAACCAGAACTAGCAATACAGTATTTGCAGCTGCGTTACAGTTTATGCTTGCCGTTACTCACGAAGCATCTATAACTGACGACAAGCCAAAGCATAGAAGATCAACCATAAGTACTTTAGTTATCTTTTACCAGTTTCTCAGACAGGTATTTAGCTAAGAATGCTCCTCCAATAATCGCAATCAAGGTTGCAATCAGGTGTCCAGCTATGGCCCCGCTAGCAACGCCCAACGGAGACTGCAAGAATAAGAGTCCAGTTTATGATTACACAAAGCTAAACCAAATCAACAAGCAAGCGATATTCCTATGTATTGAACAGACCTGTGCGGCACCTAAAGCAATCGTAGCCAGCATAGAGCGATCCCCCCACTCCTACAAGTACAGTTAGTTCAATGAGCAATAGGAGTGTTTGACGGATAGTATTTCCGAACATGAGAATCAACTTACCGCAAAGAAAACAAGACTGAAAGACTTCCAGAGAATGGCAAGAGGACTCGTAAGCTTCTGTGAAGCCTACAAAGCAAAGCAACCTTTGATAAACAAGACTACAGGCAGGGATAGGAACTTTCATAGCTTCAATTTTGTCTAGAATACAACTAAATAAATTCCCCAAAAGCACCAGGCTAAATATACAAATCTTTGCTAGGCCACTGCATAGCTGCAGCAGTTTTTCAGGAACTTTAAGTAAAGCACAAGGTTATGCTACATCCATCTGGAAATAGGTGATTTTTTCATAGAAAATGTTCAGTGGAAGTAAAATCTATCTAACTCTAGCTTGCAACATATAACAAAATATTTAGATTGGGCATGTAAAAATAATACCGTTAGATTTTTCACGAAAAGTATTTTCACATTACTACAGTGTTACAATGTCTTGGCATCTTGCTAACTTATTCATGTGAAAGTAATGGTTAAAGTTTCATATTGTAAAGTGAGTCCATGTCCAAAATGTTATCAATTTATGGAAAGGGTTAGTTTTTTACAAGAAACTCTCAACAGAATTAAAAATATCTGAAAAGCACGACCTTTTCTTTAACAAGCTCCTCCGCTTCAGCTAGTTCTCCAGATTCCGAGTTTTCTTGAAGATCCCCATTAGTATTATCTGGAAGTGCCCATGCATCTTTAATTGACTTGAAACCAAAAAACGCAAGGAGCGCAACTGCTGCATATTCTCCTATGGGCAATGCTGCAGAAAAACCATGGTCGTGCGTATGTCTATTAGTATATCTGAGAACAAAGAATAACAAATGTATATTACAAACTGTTTTACAGACAGTAATAGAGGAAGCATTGAAATTTTACTTTAAAGCACAACTAATGATTTAGTCAAGAAAGACTGTGTTACTAACTTGTTTGAAACTGTGCTGGTACAGACTGAAAGATCCGTCCAATCACCACACTCACGATAGTCATCAGGGAAAGAGCAGCCATTGACCCAAGTAAAACCTGCCCATAAAATGCACACAAAGATATCACTAATTCACCGTTAAAATAGTCAGCTAAGAAACCAAATATTTATTTACAAAAGACAAAACTGAAGGCAATGATATCATCGTCACTTCATCAGGAGATACACCTCAAGACTAAATCTATAACAATGGCAGAAAACAATAATTCTCACAGATATTCCAGTCTAGACAACTATACCACATGAATTTAGTAAAATATATCACTTCATCATAAATGACAATAATGTGCTCCACTAAAGCATAAATGTGTCTTCCCAAACTTCAGATCACATGCATCCTTCAGTCCCTGCAGCCAGAGGCATGCATTGCCATTCCCTGGCAATCCTCTGCCTCTACCACCTCAATTCAGGTTGCCAGTTTGCCACCATCACAAGCTAGGTTCAGGTATAGCACAAGATATGCTAAAAGATGGTGCTAAATCTAGTAGCGGGTTGAGTGTTGTGCACATGACAGCAAAGTATCTGCAAGGAAGACCATGGGAATTTCTGTACTATTGACAGCATGTCAAGATCCATTTAACTACATAGTTCTATACATGTATCCCCCATTTTCCCTTTTGGTTAGCAGCACATGCACGTTCATTGATATCTTGAACTCTAGCCACAAAAACAGACTTTCTGCTCTTGGATGGATTAAGGAATGTCTTATGTATACATGGAGAGGGTGTGCTATGCTCAACTTCAAATATACTAATCGCTCGATCAAGGAGAGACTGATGGGGAAGGGAAAACTAGATAAGAAGAATACTGGAACAACTAGGCAATAAAGTAAGGCTGATCTAAAAAATGTCAAGGTCCACGACATACCAGTGCCTTTTGATACTGCATGGCGAGTAGTGCGGCAATAAAAAATGTCTGCAATGACAAAAAGGGTCAACCTGATCAAATTTCTTGGTTTACTTGAATGTATTAAACATATTGAATTAAGACTCCACAGGGGGGTCAACAATACCAACAGCAGGTAAACTCTAAACTTTCGAGACGGTGCATGAGAATGAAAACCTTTAAAGGGTTGGCAACAAAAGAGCATAGGCGAACACTAGACTTCTGATTGAAAAAAAACTTTACAAAATGGTTGACAACAAAAGAGTGTAGGTGAACCCAAGACTTCTGAACGAAACAAAACTTCAATATTTTTTTGCAAAATTAGTGACTCCAAATGTGCCGTGAAGATATTCCTTACACTACAAAGTTCTCAGTTTTAAAGTCATTTGAAGAAAAGTGAAAAAAAAGGCTTTCTAAAGGGGAGGAGGTGGTTGGGTAAGAGGCATGGTAAAATGTAACTACAAGTCTACAACTACAAGGGATAAGAAGAGAAAGAGGTATACTGAAATGAAATGCTTTATATACCTTATCCCCGATCTCTGATACAAAAATCAGTGTAAATGCTGCTGTGAAACCTGACTTCGCTAGCGTGGCTACAACTGCAGATGGCTGTCCTTTAAAGAAAACAAAAAAAGTAGATGCCAGGGCGCACAATAGTAGCACGGCAGCAATAGCTTGCATGTAACGATATCCTGAAAGTGGTTTGGCTCTGCCATGCATTGTCAATGATATAAGCTCAATATTGATTGTAAGAGGCCAGGACAAAAATCGGATGGAAAACTGTAAAGGACGAGAACTCACGGTTCATTAGAACTTTTGGTACCAGAACTCTCCAACTGTTCCCCATGGCTACCTGCTTGATCTCCGTCATAGCTCCCAGCTCCAAGGTTTACATTGGATGTTTGCACTCTGACATCATGCCTTATCGGCTTCAACCATGACAACGACCTACATCTTACTGTTATAATGAAACCATGTAATTAAAAAATATATAATATGCCTCGCCAAAATTGAACAAGAGACCTAAATAATAGAAGCCATTATCCAGCAGATTGCAATAAAAAAGATTTTAGACAGTGTTATGCAAGGCACCTTTGGCATAAATACAGTATGGAAGTGCGGTTGGTGTGCTTATGGGTAATTGTGTGCACAAGCTTTACATAGATGCGCAATGTACAGAGATCATCATGAGAGAGCACAAACTGAGATCATCTTTGCAAAAACAATACATTCCTAGCCTCCTTGGCGTTTCTACGATCACAACTACGCTTGTGTGCTATTTTCTCTATAGCGTTCCGTCGAGCACACTACAGACAACGACGACGAACAATGTAACAGAGTTCATTCGGCTATTTCATCAAGCATGTCAAGGCCTCAAGGGCACCACCCGCCACCAAGAACCACTCATGGACAGACAACGTGGGGGGTATTGGGGTTGAGTTGAAATGAACCCCTTTTTATTTATTTGTTTGGAAAATAAACAGCAATCAGTGCAGGCATGTAGAGTGAGCTAGGATCGACCATGCGCGGCAGAATCAAAACCATGGATGGATCAGATTTGGGATTTGGGTACTCATCAGCAAGAAAGGTCGAGCAAGCTAATGGTAGCTTACCAAGATAAGACGAGACGACCCGAGCCCCCGAGCCAGTCCAGTAGAGGATAGGAGGACGGTGAGCGCTGCTAGCCAGCCCGCGGCGTGCTTCCGTGGAAGCAAGACCGGAGGCGGCGCAGGCGAGGGGAGCATGGTTTCTCCGAGGGGCAGCGCGCTGCGAGACGAACGGGGTCGCCGCTGTCGCCCGGAGGAGGAGCGCGTGCCGGCGAGGCGCCGGGAGGCCGGAATGGCCGCACGCTCTGGATGCCATGGGGACGGGGACTCCTCGCGGTTTTTGCGATAGGGTCGCGTGGGCATCCGACGGTGGAAAGTACATCGTCAGTCGTCAGAGCTGAGCAGGAAGCTCCGGCGGGCCAGGCGAGCTGCCCCAGTGACGGATCTGGAAGCTTCACCTTCACGCAGTAACTGCCATCTTCACAGAGCTGACGGGGCATCTATGTTCGACTTCCTGATCAAGCTGGCAATGGGTCGGGTATGGCCGGGTCAACCTATTCCAGACCCATGCCCATATAACAAATGGGCAAGGGTCTCTGCCCATGACCCTGCCCATGGGTCAGATCTTAGACCCATGCCCGTGCCCGTCGGGTCACCCGACCCGATGGGCGACCCATCGGGTATACAGGCAGCACATCAATATAGAATATTCCAGCATTTCAAACAGCAAAATGACAAGTTTTATGTTCAAATGCATGAGTACATTACAAGTTTTAGTGAAGTTCTGAGACACAAATATAACTAAGAAATTAAAGTAAGCATTACAACAAGGAGCTCCCAGGAATTACAAGAAATAACTACTTAGCTAGCAGCAGCCAACGCATAGGAAGGTGGGCAGCATCTTGACTAGAAGCAGCCAGCGTCCATCTTTGACTAGCAGCAGCAGCCAACGCCCAGGCTTCGCCTCGCTTATTTAGTCTTCAGTTAAGATTGATTCATCTTCATCCTGAAAATTACAAGAAGCTTTATATGAGGATGACTTCTACAAGCAAACCATGTATTAGTATTTAGTACAAGTGTAGAATTACCATTGGTTCTTCTTCATCAGCCAGAACAGTTTGGAAATTTGAAAAGAGAGTAGAATTCCAATCACCTAATGAAAAGACAGAAAATAACACACAGTAAGAAAATGAATAATGTGCATGGAAAGTAATTAGACAATTTACTCATTTCATTACCCAACATGTCGGCGCGAGACCAAGCTTGCATACACATAAGGGCTTCAGCCATATTTGGAGCAAGCGAACTACGGTGTGCACTAAGTACTCTACCACTAGTACTAAAGGCAGATTCCGACGCCACAGTTGTTACGGGGATAGGCAATATATCATGAACCATTCTTTGCAAAGTAGGATACTTGATACCTCCAAATTTCCACCAACCGATGATGTCCAGCTCTTCAACTGTTACCGGGATTGTTGGCTCTTCCAAATACAAGTCCAATTCAGTCCGCACACGAGAAGCGGTCACAACAGGCTGTGAAGACATATATTGAGAAAATATATTCAAGACTTCATCTTCTCCAACTCCATCTCCGGGAGCAGCAGCCCTACCAATATGTGATGCACCCTCACAATCCACATCAGCCCGATATTCTTCCAACAAATCAACCATCAAATTTCTAATTTTTTCAACTTCCCTAGTTTCTTTGATGGTTTAGGACATGTGCACAACAACGCATATGCCTAATGGTATTCTACTCATTCCTACTGTGAATCAGATTTCTACTCATATCCTTCCTAGTGCGAACATAAAAAGTAGCACACACTAAGAAAATAGGTATTATGCAAGGACAGCAAATAAACACATCATTTTCAACAAAAGAATTACCTAATGGTATTCCTCGATACCATCTTGAACAAGGGTTGTAATGACTTGCAGAATTTCCGAAATAAAACATGATCCACCATGGACAGAGGATATTCATGAACACAAATCATTAATGCAAGCTCCTTTCTAGCAACTTCTTGGTTAAAAATGCCATTGTTGTCCAAATTGACACTCCCACCAGCACCCGCCGACAACCTTAATTTTTGTTGCTTTAGGCCTACAGGTGCACTCTTAGCAGAACAAGATAGCAAATGATTGGATAAATGTTTAGTACCACCTGTACTTCCTGCACTAAGCCATTTTTTACAATACATGCACTGAGCCTGTCACTTCCCTTCACGGAACTCTTTTGTGAACTCGTCCCAAACCGGAGATGTAAGCTTCCTCTTCTTATTAACTCTAACAGAATCACTAGCACTAGGTCCTGTTCCTGCACTAGTACCTTGAGTTGAGGAGTCAACATGAGCACTGCTGGGCACGGCCGAGCTATCCACTGCTGATGTCTACGCACGATTCTATTCTTGTAGACAGTGTTGGGCCTCCAAGAGCAGAGGTTTGTAGAACAGCAGCAAGTTTCCCTTAATTGAATCACCCAAGGTTTATCGAACTCAGGGAGGTAGAGGTCAAAGATATCCCTCTTAAGCAACCCTGCAATTAATATACAAGAAGTCTCTTGTGTCCCCAACACACCCAATACACTTGTCAGATGTATAGGTGCACTAGTTCGGCGAAGAGATAGTGAAATACAAGTAATATGGATGATTATAAGTAGTAACCGCAATCTGAAATAAAGATGGCAGCACGCAAACATGTAGCAGAACTTGATGTAAACGGTGTTTCAATGCTTAGAAACAAGGCCTAGGGATCATACTTTCACTAGTGGTACCTCTCAACATGTTAGCACAACTGAATGCAAGTAAATGATACTCGGGATTATTCTCCTTCTTGATAACACAAGAGTACTATGTGTAGGGCTGCAAAAGCACTCCTCAAAGTCTGAGTAAACAAACACCACAATTCCCAAGAATAAACCATGATAAATGTCTAAATTATTCATAGAGTCACACAAGTACCCACACTGTCACCTTGATACCGTGTTGTCACAATGACTCCAGAAACTAGATACAATCACTTGAGTAGCATAAACATTACATATGAATTCAGCGATACTAGCAATACTCATGATCACATAAAGATCACACCATGTGAGAAAGAGATAAACCACATAGCTACCGGTAGAGCCCTCATCCTCGGGGGAGACTACTCACACATGGTCATGGTGAGCACACTTGATGGAGAGGTTGATGAAGAGGTGCAGCCCGGAGAGGAGACGACGGACCGCTGCAGCCACGGCGCGGCGGTGGCGCTGGAGATGGCGATGGAGTCGATGGAGATGGCTCCGGGGGCACTTCCCCGTCCCGACGGCGTGCCGGAACAGAGATTCTGTCCCCCGAAACTTGTCGTCGATGGCGGCGGCGCTGCGGAACTCTTCCTGGAGTATGATAGGATTTTTTAGGGTTTTCGCGTCGGGGGGAACTTATAGGCGAAGGGGCAGCGTCGGTGGAGGCCCGAGGGGCCCACCTCATAGGTCGGCGCGGTTACTGTTCATCCCGCGCGAGCAGGTGGTCTGGGCACCTCGGTGCCCCCCTTCGTCTCTCCTTCGGACTCCGTGTACGTGTTGGAAAAATAGGGACTTCGGTCTTTGTTTCGTGCAATTCCGAGAATATTCGCAGAACAACTTTTCTGGAACCAAAAACAGCAGAAACAGGAACTGGCACTGCGGCATCTTGTTAATAGGTTAGTCCCGGAAAATGCATAAAAATGATATAAAGTGTATATAAAACATGTAGCAATTGGTATAAAATAAGCATGGAACATCAGAAATTATAGATACGTTGGAGACGTATCAAGCATCCCCAAGCTTAGTTCTACTCGTCCTCGAGTAGGTAAAACGATAACAACAAATAATTTCTGAGGAGACATGCTTTCACACAATCTTGATCATAATATTGCTAGGCTCATGTCATGAATGAAATGACTCAAAACAATGGTCTATAGTTTGCTAACAGGTAGATAAAGAGTAAACAATGAATCATATAAGCAAAAACTCTTCATGAATAGTACTTTCAAGCCAAGCATCAAAAAGTTTTGCATAAGAGGTAACTCATAAAGCAATAGATTCAAAGTAAAAGGCATTGAAGCAACACAAAGGATGATTAAGTTTCAGCATTTGCTTTCAACTTGTAACATATATATCTCATGGATAGTTGTCAACATAAAGCAATATAACAAGTGCAATAAGTAAACATGTAAGAATCAATGCACACAAAGTTGACACTAGTGTTTGCTTCTGAGATAGAAAGGAGTAGGTAAACTGACTCAACATAAAGTAAAAGATAGGCCCTTCGCAGAGGGAAGCAGGGATTAAATCATGTGCTAGAGCTTTTTAAGTTTTCGAAAGCATATAGAGAGCACAAAATAAGTATTTGAGAGGTGTTTGTTGTTGTCAACGAATGGTAGTGGGCACTCTAACCCCCTTGTCAACCAGACTTTCAAGAGCGGCTCCCATGAAGGACGTTATCTCTACCAGCAAGGTAGATCATCCCTCTTCTCTTTTGTTTACACATGTATTTTAGTTTCTTTATAGTTGACACTCCTCCCAACCTTTTGCTTACACAAGCCATGGCTAACCGAATCCTCGGGTGCCTTCCAACATTCACATACCATGGAGGAGTGTCTATTTGCAAATTAAGTTGCTTACTGATAAATCAGGGCAAAACATGTGAAGAGAATTATTAATGAAAGTTGTAATTAATTGGGGCTGGGCACCCCGTTGCCAGCTCTTTTTGCAAATTATTGGATAAGCGGATGTATATGCCACTAGTCCATTGGTTGAAAGTCTGCCAGAAGTAAATGACAAGATTGAAAGATAAAACACCACATACTTCCTCATGAGCTATAAAACATTGACACAAATAAGGAGTAATAAAGTTTTGAATAGTTTAAAGGTAGCACATGAAGTATTTACTTGGAATGGCAGGAAATACCACATAGTAGGTAGGTATGGTGGACACAAATGGCATAGGTTTTGGCTCAAGGTTTGGATGCACGAGAAGCATTCCCTCTCAGTACAGAGTTTAGTCTAGCAAGGTTGTTTGAAGCGAACACAAGTATAAACCGGTACAGCAAGATTTAAATAAAAACATATTGCAAGTATTATAAGACTCTACACTGTCTTCCTTGTTGTTCAAACATTTTACCAGAAAATATCTAGACCTTAGAGAGAACAAATATGCATCCCAAGTCTCAACAAGTTCTACGGTAGTTCTCCACTACTAGGATTTAACTACATGATGCAAGAGCTTAAACATGATCTACTTGAGAACTCAAAACAATTGAAAAGTGTCAAAACGAAACAAGACAAAACAGCCATCAACTAGTACATGTACTAGTAGCAAGAGTGAACATATCTTTTTCCAATACCAACTACCACATGTAGCATTTTCTTTCTTCCAAACAAACACCAATCAATTTATTTAAACATAAACTCTCCAAATGATAATATAATGCAGCAAGAGAGTATTTAGAAACAAGTGCTAACAGCTCGAAGAGATGCATGAAAAACAGGAGCTAAAAGCACTGCAGTAGCTAGTTAAGAATACTCAACAAATATAAGTGAAAAACATGAGTATTCACATGAAAAAGCGGAGCGTGTCTCTCTCCCACACAAGGATTGCTAGGATCCGAATTTATTCAAACAAAAACAAAAATAAAGGCACACAGACGCTCCAAGTAAAGCGCATAAGATGTGAAAGAATTAAAATATAGTTTCACTAGAGATGACCTGATAAGTTGTTGATGAAGAAGGGGATGCCTTGGGGATGGGCATCCCCAAGCTTAGACGCTTGAGTCTTCTTGAAATATGCAGGGTTGAACCACGGAGGCATCCCCAAGCTTAGGCTTTTCACTCTTCTTGATCATATAATATCATCCTTCTCTCTTGATCCTTGAAAACTTCCTTCACACCAAACTCGAAATAGTTCTCATTAGAGGGTTAGTGCATAATTAAAAATTCACATGTTCTGTGATGATACAATCATTCGCAAAGCTTCTGGACATTAGCTACAGCCACCAATGCTTTGTGGAGCAAAGGTATCCACTCAACATAGTAAAAGAGAGAATGCAAAACAAAAGGCAGAATTTGTCAAAAACAGAACAGTCTGGAATGACGAATTTTTTCGAGGCACTTAAGTTGCTCAGATGGAACTGGTCCAATTTAATGAAAGTTGCGTACATATCTGAGTAAGATGCGTGATTTTTTACAGAATTTTTCGAATTTTCTGCAAGGAGATAAGCTCAAAATCGTGACAGCTAAAAATCTGTCTCTGCGCAGAAATCCAAATCTAGCATCAACTTTCAATAAAAGGCTTTACTTGGCACAACAATGCAATAAAATAAAGATACAAAGGAGTTGCTACAGAAGTAACAAGCACCTTGACTCAAAGCAAAAAGAAAAATAAAAATAACAGAAAATAAAAACCATGGATTGTCTCCCATAAGCGCTTTTCTTTAAAGCCTTTTAGCTAGGCATGAAAATTTTGATTATGCTCTCATATGTATAAGAGTTGAATATAAGAGAGCATCGAAAAGCAAATACCAAACACATTTAAGTCTAACCCACTTCCTATGCAAAGAAATCTTGTAAGAAAACAAATTATTGATGCATGAAGCTACTAGCATAGAAAGACAAAACAAGTGCAACTTCAAAAATTTCAACAAAAAGAGAGGAGACTTGATATTATTGAGATATATGAATCCATGCCTCCCTCTCTCATAAAAACTTTCAGTAGCATCATTGATAAAATCCACAATATAATCATCACATGAAACATTCTTACCATGATCCATATGCACAAAAGTATCAATATTTTCCACACAAGAAAAGTTCTTCTCCTTAATAACAATGGGAGCAGGATCATCATAAAGAACTCTAACATGATAGACAAGTTGTACATTAAAGGGATGGTTTTGGGTAATCCCTCCATAACTATGACAAGTTTCATGAGGATGATTGTAATTATAACCTATGTCATAGCATTCTTTATAATAATTATCAAAGACTGGAGGAATAGTATTATCATAAGCAATAGAATAGTCATCTTCCAAACTGTATTCATTCGTAAACATATCATTATTTTTAATATAAGGAGATGTATCAAACATATAATCATCAGTAGCAAAAGGATTTTCAAACACATCACTAGGAGGAGAGGTCTCAGATATATAATTATTACTAGCAAAAGGATTTTCAAACACCTCATCCCCAAGCTTAGAGCTTTTCATATCAACATTGGAAGAAACATGGATAGTACTAATAGTATGGCAATTATTAACATCATCATTTTCAGAATTGGTACCCCAAAGATTTTCAATATCAAAAGTAGTTTCATTTTCCCAATCATGATCACTAATATAAATAACAGGCATAGGTTCATCATCAAGTTCAGAATCATCGAATTCAGAATTATAAGTATCAATTGTACCAGGAGCAACAAGTTTGGGAGAAGATACCGTTTCCTCTCTCCTTTTACTCCTCTTCTTCTTCTTTCCCCTCTTCTTTTTATCTTTAGGAGGGAGAGGTTTGAAAGGAAGCTCCTCCACATAACCTGGTTTAGTATTAGAGACAATGGAAGAAACTTGGGGGGACTCCTCTCTTTCATTAATGAGAACAAAACACATATTAGTCCTGTCATACTTTGGTAAAGTCTCATCATTTATAATATTTTGTATGTAGGTGTTAGCATGGCAATTATTAACACAATAGAGATAACATCCATGCAACACACTATTCATATCAAGATCACTTATATCTAACAAGGAAGTTTTTCTTGATAACTCTTCACACCCCAAAAATAATGTAAGTTCATCATGTTGATTAGGAGTGATCATGTTATCACAATACAAATTTGCAGTAATTGGATTCGAAAGGCTATTATCATGACCTGAACATTGAAAATTAAAATGACCCACTTCATAGCAAAGTTCACAAATAAAAGGATGGAGGTCACAAACTTTTTCACCAAGATCTCTTAGAGCCTTGTACCATGTTCTAGTTTTTTCATTCCTATGATAGATACAATATTCATCTTCGATTTGATTAATTCCACAAGGTCTATGCATTCCACAAAAATTAACATGCTTATAAGAAATAGTATTTTCAGAAGTTTGAGCATGTTTATTGCAATCATTAACAACAATTTCATTTTCCATGCAAGTGTCTTTGAAAGGTTCATGATACATGTCCCAATTTTCTTTAGGAACATTAATATGAGAAGCAAAGGTTCTAAAACAATCAACAATAATTTGAGAATCAAGACCATATTTAGCACTAAGCTCTTGAAAACTAGCAGTTTCAACGAAAGACTTAATGCAAACATATTCATAGTTTATACCTGATTCTTTACCTTTGTCATTCTCCCAATCCTCAGCATTGTTTTGAATTCTTTCTAGAAGATCCCATCTAGCTTCAACCTTCTTGCTTGTGAAAGAACCATGTGAACATGCATCTACATAATCCTTGTAACGACCTGAAAGCCTTGCATAAAAATTAGTAACAATTATTTCCTCAGAAAGCTCATGGTTAGGACATTTGAGTATTAATGTTTTCAGCCTTCCCCAAGCTTGAGCAATGCTTTCTCCATCATGAGGGTAAAAATTATAAATGTAATTCCTATCTAGATGCACTTCATGAAGAGGATAAAATTTAGAGTAAAAGAGAGATTCAAGCTGTTTTCAATTCGAAGGTTGTTCATCCAGCAGCCTATACCATTCCTTTGCTTTGTCCTTAAGTGACAATGGAAATAGTTTCCTCATGACTTTTTCTCTTGATAAACCTGCAACCTTAAATAACTCACAAAATTCTGTAAGTTTCGACAAGTGAGCACTTGGATGGATTGATCCATCCCCTGCATACTGATCATTCATAACCCTTTCAACAATTTTCAAAGGTATTTTAAAAGAAATACTTTCAACAGGTGGATTTGGAATATCACAAACATCATTAGAATTATCACATATTGGAGACAAAGCATTATCAAGACAAAATAATTCCTCCATAGCTGAGGAGCAAAAAAGATTATTTTCATATAAGCTAGCTTCCCCAAGCTTAGGCTTTTCCACAGCCTTAGCAATAATGGTGTCCAAAGAATTTATACTAATGACATTACTACCACTATTATGCAAACAAGCCCTCATAGGTTTTTTAATTTTCTCTTCAAAAGCATCATGTCCCAATTCAACATAAAGTTCATAAAGATCTCTAATTTTTTTGTTGTTTTCTATTAAGCCTAACTAGTGAAAATAAAAACAAGAAACAAAAGATATAATTGCAGAATCTAAAGGAAATACCTTCGAGCACTCACACGTCAGCAACAGTGCTAGAAAATAGCTAAGTAGCTGGAGGATGTGAGTACCTTTTACCTTACCTCCCCAGCAACGGCGCCAGAAAATAGCTTGATGTCTACGCACGATTCTATTCTTGTAGGCAGTGTTGGGCCTCCAAGAGCAGAGGTTTGTAGAACAGCAGCAAGTTTCCCTTAAGTGAATCACCCAAGGTTTATCGAACTCAGGGAGGTAGAGGTCAAAGATATCCCTCTTAAGCAACCCTGCAATTAATATACAAGAAGTCTCTTGTGTGCCCAACACACCCAATACACTTGTCAGATGTATAGGTGCACTAGTTCGGCGAAGAGATAGTGAAATACAAGTAATATGGATGATTATAAGTAGTAACCGCAATCTGAAATAAAGATGGCAGCACGCAAACATGTAGCAGAACTTGATGTAAACGGTGTTTCAATGCTTAGAAACAAGGCCTAGGGATCATACTTTCACTAGTGGTACCTCTCAACATGTTAGCACAACTGAATGCAAGTAAATGATACTCGGGATTATTCTCCTTCTTGATAACACAAGAGTACTATGTGTAGGGCTGCAAAAGCACTCCTCAAAGTCTGAGTAAACAAACACCACAATTCCCAAGAATAAACCATGATAAATGTCTAAATTATTCATAGAGTCACACAAGTACCCACACTGTCACCTTGATACCGTGTTGTCACAATGACTCCAGAAACTAGATACAATCACTTGAGTAGCATAAACATTACATATGAATTCAGCGATACTAGCAATACTCATGATCACATAAAGATCACACCATGTGAGAAAGAGATAAACCACATAGCTACCGGTAGAGCCCTCATCCTCGGGGGAGACTACTCACACATGGTCATGGTGAGCACACTTGATGGAGAGGTTGATGAAGAGGTGCAGCCCGGAGAGGAGACGACGGACCGCTGCAGCCACGGCGCGGCGGTGGCGCTGGAGATGGCGATGGAGTCGATGGAGATGGCTCCGGGGGCACTTCCCCGTCCCGACGGCGTGCCGGAACAGAGATTCTGTCCCCCGAAACTTGTCGTCGATGGCGGCGGCGCTGCGGAACTCTTCCTGGAGTATGATAGGATTTTTTAGGGTTTTCGCGTCGGGGGGAACTTATAGGCGAAGGGGCAGCGTCGGTGGAGGCCCGAGGGGCCCACCTCATAGGTCGGCGCGGTTACTGTTCATCCCGCGCGAGCAGGTGGTCTGGGCACCTCGGTGCCCCCCTTCGTCTCTCCTTCGGACTCCGTGTACGTGTTGGAAAAATAGGGACTTCGGTCTTTGTTTCGTGCAATTCCGAGAATATTCGCAGAACAACTTTTCTGGAACCAAAAACAGCAGAAACAGGAACTGGCACTGCGGCATCTTGTTAATAGGTTAGTCCCGGAAAATGCATAAAAATGATATAAAGTGTATATAAAACATGTAGCAATTGGTATAAAATAAGCATGGAACATCAGAAATTATAGATACGTTGGAGACGTATCAAGCATCCCCAAGCTTAGTTCTACTCGTCCTCGAGTAGGTAAAACGATAACAACAAATAATTTCTGAGGAGACATGCTTTCACACAATCTTGATCATAATATTGCTAGGCTCATGTCATGAATGAAATGACTCAAAACAATGGTCTATAGTTTGCTAACAGGTAGATAAAGAGTAAACAATGAATCATATAAGCAAAAACTCTTCATGAATAGTACTTTCAAGCCAAGCATCAAAAAGTTTTGCATAAGAGGTAACTCATAAAGCAATAGATTCAAAGTAAAAGGCATTGAAGCAACACAAAGGATGATTAAGTTTCAGCATTTGCTTTCAACTTGTAACATATATATCTCATGGATAGTTGTCAACATAAAGCAATATAACAAGTGCAATAAGTAAACATGTAAGAATCAATGCACACAAAGTTGACACTAGTGTTTGCTTCTGAGATAGAAAGGAGTAGGTAAACTGACTCAACATAAAGTAAAAGATAGGCCCTTCGCAGAGGGAAGCAGGGATTAAATCATGTGCTAGAGCTTTTTAAGTTTTCGAAAGCATATAGAGAGCACAAAATAAGTATTTGAGAGGTGTTTGTTGTTGTCAACGAATGGTAGTGGGCACTCTAACCCCCTTGTCAACCAGACTTTCAAGAGCGGCTCCCATGAAGGACGTTATCTCTACCAGCAAGGTAGATCATCCCTCTTCTCTTTTGTTTACACATGTATTTTAGTTTCTTTATAGTTGACACTCCTCCCAACCTTTTGCTTACACAAGCCATGGCTAACCGAATCCTCGGGTGCCTTCCAACATTCACATACCATGGAGGAGTGTCTATTTGCAAATTAAGTTGCTTACTGATAAATCAGGGCAAAACATGTGAAGAGAATTATTAATGAAAGTTGTAATTAATTGGGGCTGGGCACCCCGTTGCCAGCTCTTTTTGCAAATTATTGGATAAGCGGATGTATATGCCACTAGTCCATTGGTTGAAAGTCTGCCAGAAGTAAATGACAAGATTGAAAGATAAAACACCACATACTTCCTCATGAGCTAAAAACATTGACACAAATAAGGAGTAATAAAGTTTTGAATAGTTTAAAGGTAGCACATGAAGTATTTACTTGGAATGGCAGGAAATACCACATAGTAGGTAGGTATGGTGGACACAAATGGCATAGGTTTTGGCTCAAGGTTTGGATGCACGAGAAGCATTCCCTCTCAGTACAGAGTTTAGTCTAGCAAGGTTGTTTGAAGCGAACACAAGTATAAACCGGTACAGCAAGATTTAAATAAAAACATATTGCAAGTATTATAAGACTCTACACTGTCTTCCTTGTTGTTCAAACATTTTACCAGAAAATATCTAGACCTTAGAGAGAACAAATATGCATCCCAAGTCTCAACAAGTTCTACGGTAGTTCTCCACTACTAGGATTTAACTACATGATGCAAGAGCTTAAACATGATCTACTTGAGAACTCAAAACAATTGAAAAGTGTCAAAACGAAACAAGACAAAACAGCCATCAACTAGTACATGTACTAGTAGCAAGAGTGAACATATCTTTTTCCAATACCAACTACCACATGTAGCATTTTCTTTCTTCCAAACAAACACCAATCAATTTATTTAAACATAAACTCTCCAAATGATAATATAATGCAGCAAGAGAGTATTTAGAAACAAGTGCTAACAGCTCGAAGAGATGCATGAAAAACAGGAGCTAAAAGCACTGCAGTAGCTAGTTAAGAATACTCAACAAATATAAGTGAAAAACATGAGTATTCACATGAAAAAGCGGAGCGTGTCTCTCTCCCACACAAGGATTGCTAGGATCCGAATTTATTCAAACAAAAACAAAAATAAAGGCACACAGACGCTCCAAGTAAAGCGCATAAGATGTGAAAGAATTAAAATATAGTTTCACTAGAGATGACCTGATAAGTTGTTGATGAAGAAGGGGATGCCTTGGGGATGGGCATCCCCAAGCTTAGACGCTTGAGTCTTCTTGAAATATGCAGGGTTGAACCACGGAGGCATCCCCAAGCTTAGGCTTTTCACTCTTCTTGATCATATAATATCATCCTTCTCTCTTGATCCTTGAAAACTTCCTTCACACCAAACTCGAAATAGTTCTCATTAGAGGGTTAGTGCATAATTAAAAATTCACATGTTCTGTGATGATACAATCATTCGCAAAGCTTCTGGACATTAGCTACAGCCACCAATGCTTTGTGGAGCAAAGGTATCCACTCAACATAGTAAAAGAGAGAATGCAAAACAAAAGGCAGAATCTGTCAAAAACAGAACAGTCTGGAATGACGAATTTTTTCGAGGCACTTAAGTTGCTCAGATGGAACTGGTCCAATTTAATGAAAGTTGCATACATATCTGAGTAAGATGCGTGATTTTTTACAGAATTTTTCGAATTTTCTGCAAGGAGATAAGCTCAAAATCGTGACAGCTAAAAATCTGTCTCTGCGCAGAAATCCAAATCTAGCATCAACTTTCAATAAAAGGCTTTACTTGGCACAACAATGCAATAAAATAAAGATACAAAGGAGTTGCTACAGAAGTAACAAGCACCTTGACTCAAAGCAAAAAGAAAAATAAAAATAACAGAAAATAAAAACCATGGATTGTCTCCCATAAGCGCTTTTCTTTAAAGCCTTTTAGCTAGGCATGAAAATTTTGATTATGCTCTCATATGTATAAGAGTTGAATATAAGAGAGCATCGAAAAGCAAATACCAAACACATTTAAGTCTAACCCACTTCCTATGCAAAGAAATCTTGTAAGAAAACAAATTATTGATGCATGAAGCTACTAGCATAGAAAGACAAAACAAGTGCAACTTCAAAAATTTCAACAAAAAGAGAGGAGACTTGATATTATTGAGATATATGAATCCATGCCTCCCTCTCTCATAAAAACTTTCAGTAGCATCATTGATAAAATCCACAATATAATCATCACATGAAACATTCTTACCATGATCCATATGCACAAAAGTATCAATATTTTCCACACAAGAAAAGTTCTTCTCCTTAATAACAATGGGAGCAGGATCATCATAAAGAACTCTAACATGATAGACAAGTTGTACATTAAAGGGATGGTTTTGGGTAATCCCTCCATAACTATAACAAGTTTCATGAGGATGATTGTAATTATAACCTATGTCATAGCATTCTTTATAATAATTATCAAAGACTGGAGGAATAGTATTATCATAAGCAATAGAATAGTCATCTTCCAAACTGTATTCATTCGTAAACATATCATTATTTTTATATAAGGAGATGTATCAAACATATAATCATCAGTAGCAAAAGGATTTTCAAACACATCACTAGGAGGAGAGGTCTCAGATATATAATTATTACTAGCAAAAGGATTTTCAAACACCTCATCCCCAAGCTTAGAGCTTTTCATATCAACATTGGAAGAAACATGGATAGTACTAATAGTATGGCAATTATTAACATCATCATTTTCAGAATTGGTACCCCAAAGATTTTCAATATCAAAAGTAGTTTCATTTTCCCAATCATGATCACTAATATAAATAACAGGCATAGGTTCATCATCAAGTTCAGAATCATCGAATTCAGAATTATAAGTATCAATTGTACCAGGAGCAACAAGTTTGGGAGAAGATACCGTTTCCTCTCTCCTTTTACTCCTCTTCTTCTTCTTTCCCCTCTTCTTTTTATCTTTAGGAGGGAGAGGTTTGAAAGGAAGCTCCTCCACATAACCTGGTTTAGTATTAGAGACAATGGAAGAAACTTGGGGGGACTCCTCTCTTTCATTAATGAGAACAAAACACATATTAGTCCTGTCATACTTTGGTAAAGTCTCATCATTTATAATATTTTATATGTAGGTGTTAGCATGGCAATTATTAACACAATAGAGATAACATCCATGCAACACACTATTCATATCAAGATCACTTATATCTAACAAGGAAGTTTTTCTTGATAACTCTTCACACCCCAAAAATAATGTGAGTTCATCATGTTGATTAGGAGTGATCATGTTATCACAATACAAATTTGCAGTAATTGGATTCGAAAGGCTATTATCATGACCTGAACATTGAAAATTAAAATGACCCACTTCATAGCAAAGTTCACAAATAAAAGGATGGAGGTCACAAACTTTTTCACCAAGATCTCTTAGAGCCTTGTACCATGTTCTAGTTTTTTCATTCCTATGATAGATACAATATTCATCTTCGATTTGATTAATTCCACAAGGTCTATGCATTCCACAAAAATTAACATGCTTATAAGAAATAGTATTTTCAGAAGTTTGAGCATGTTTATTGCAATCATTAACAACAATTTCATTTTCCATGCAAGTGTCTTTGAAAGGTTCATGATACATGTCCCAATTTTCTTTAGGAACATTAATATGAGAAGCAAAGGTTCTAAAACAATCAACAATAATTTGAGAATCAAGACCATATTTAGCACTAAGCTCTTGAAAACTAGCAGTTTCAACGAAAGACTTAATGCAAACATATTCATAGTTTATACCTGATTCTTTACCTTTGTCATTCTCCCAATCCTCAGCATTGTTTTGAATTCTTTCTAGAAGATCCCATCTAGCTTCAACCTTCTTGCTTGTGAAAGAACCATGTGAACATGCATCTACATAATCCTTGTAACGACCTGAAAGCCTTGCATAAAAATTAGTAACAATTATTTCCTCAGAAAGCTCATGGTTAGGACATTTGAGTATTAATGTTTTCAGCCTTCCCCAAGCTTGAGCAATGCTTTCTCCATCATGAGGGTAAAAATTATAAATGTAATTCCTATCTAGATGCACTTCATGAAGAGGATAAAATTTAGAGTAAAAGAGAGATTCAAGCTGTTTTCAATTCGAAGGTTGTTCATCCAGCAGCCTATACCATTCCTTTGCTTTGTCCTTAAGTGACAATGGAAATAGTTTCCTCATGACTTTTTCTCTTGATAAACCTGCAACCTTAAATAACTCACAAAATTCTGTAAGTTTCGACAAGTGAGCACTTGGATGGATTGATCCATCCCCTGCATACTGATCATTCATAACCCTTTCAACAATTTTCAAAGGTATTTTAAAAGAAATACTTTCAACAGGTGGATTTGGAATATCACAAACATCATTAGAATTATCACATATTGGAGACAAAGCATTATCAAGACAAAATAATTCCTCCATAGCTAAGGAGCAAAAAAGATTATTTTCATATAAGCTAGCTTCCCCAAGCTTAGGCTTTTCCACAGCCTTAGCAATAATGGTGTCCAAAGAATTTATACTAATGACATTACTACCACTATTATGCAAACAAGCCCTCATAGGTTTTTTAATTTTCTCTTCAAAAGCATCATGTCCCAATTCAACATAAAGTTCATAAAGATCTCTAATTTTTTTTGTTGTTTTCTATTAAGCCTAACTAGTGAAAATAAAAACAAGAAACAAAAAGATATAATTGCAGAATCTAAAGGAAATACCTTCGAGCACTCACACGTCAGCAACAGTGCTAGAAAATAGCTAAGTAGCTGGAGGATGTGAGTACCTTTTACCTTACCTCCCCAGCAACGGCGCCAGAAAATAGCTTGATGTCTACGCACGATTCTATTCTTGTAGGCAGTGTTGGGCCTCCAAGAGCAGAGGTTTGTAGAACAGCAGCAAGTTTCCCTTAAGTGAATCACCCAAGGTTTATCGAACTCAGGGAGGTAGAGGTCAAAGATATCCCTCTTAAGCAACCCTGCAATTAATATACAAGAAGTCTCTTGTGTGCCCAACACACCCAATACACTTGTCAGATGTATAGGTGCACTAGTTCGGCGAAGAGATAGTGAAATACAAGTAATATGGATGATTATAAGTAGTAACCGCAATCTGAAATAAAGATGGCAGCACGCAAACATGTAGCAGAACTTGATGTAAACGGTGTTTCAATGCTTAGAAACAAGGCCTAGGGATCATACTTTCACTAGTGGTACCTCTCAACATGTTAGCACAACTGAATGCAAGTAAATGATACTCGGGATTATTCTCCTTCTTGATAACACAAGAGTACTATGTGTAGGGCTGCAAAAGCACTCCTCAAAGTCTGAGTAAACAAACACCACAATTCCCAAGAATAAACCATGATAAATGTCTAAATTATTCATAGAGTCACACAAGTACCCACACTGTCACCTTGATACCGTGTTGTCACAATGACTCCAGAAACTAGATACAATCACTTGAGTAGCATAAACATTACATATGAATTCAGCGATACTAGCAATACTCATGATCACATAAAGATCACACCATGTGAGAAAGAGATAAACCACATAGCTACCGGTAGAGCCCTCATCCTCGGGGGAGACTACTCACACATGGTCATGGTGAGCACACTTGATGGAGAGGTTGATGAAGAGGTGCAGCCCGGAGAGGAGACGACGGACCGCTGCAGCCACGGCGCGGCGGTGGCGCTGGAGATGGCGATGGAGTCGATGGAGATGGCTCCGGGGGCACTTCCCCGTCCCGACGGCGTGCCGGAACAGAGATTCTGTCCCCCGAAACTTGTCGTCGATGGCGGCGGCGCTGCGGAACTCTTCCTGGAGTATGATAGGATTTTTTAGGGTTTTCGCGTCGGGGGGAACTTATAGGCGAAGGGGCAGCGTCGGTGGAGGCCCGAGGGGCCCAACTCATAGGTCGGCACGGTTACTGTTCATCCCGCGCGAGCAGGTGGTCTGGGCACCTCGGTGCCCCCCCTTCGTCTCTCCTTCGGACTCCGTGTACGTGTTGGAAAAATAGGGACTTCGGTCTTTGTTTCGTGCAATTCCGAGAATATTCGCAGAACAACTTTTCTGGAACCAAAAACTGCAGAAAACAGGAACTGGCACTGCGGCATCTTGTTAATAGGTTAGTCCCGGAAAATGCATAAAAATGATATAAAGTGTATATAAAACATGTAGCAATTGGTATAAAATAAGCATGGAACATCAGAAATTATAGATACGTTGGAGACGTATCAACTGCCTCCATTGCCGGCTCCGGCTGCGAGGAGTTCTCCCCAGGAGAAGCCATTCAAAGTCCTGATGTCCAAGAACACAAACATGTCAGAACACAAACAGCCCCAAATTTGTAGCATACACAAGTGCAGCTAGAGGATTCACCTCGTGCGGTCGTGCCGGCAGGGAGTAGGGGACGGAGGCGTCGGGGACGATAGGGAGTTGGAGACGGCGGCCTCGAACTCTTTGGGGACGGGTCGGCGCCGCCGTTGGTGGAGATGCAGCGGCTTCTCTCTTTCCTTGGTGGAGATGCGACGGGGAGGCGGCGTAGGGGACGGCAGCACGTTGGTGGAGATGCAGCGTGCGACGGGGAGGCGGCGTAGGGGACGACAGGGAGTTTGAAACGGCGGCCTCGAACTCTTTGGGGACGGGTCGGCGCCGCCGTTGGTGGAGATGCAGCGGCTTCTCTCTTTCCTTGGTGGAGATGCGACGGGGAGGCGGCGTAGGGGACGGCAGCACGTTGGTGGAGATGCAGCGTGCGACGGGGAGGTGGCGTAGGGGACGGCAGGTAGTTGGAGACGGCGGCCTCGAACTCTTTGGGGACGGGTCGGCGCCGCCGTTGGTGGAGATGCAGCGGCTTCTCTCTTTCCTTGGTAGAGATGCGACGGGGAGGCGCCGCCGTTCTTCTTCCGGTAGAGGGTGGTGAGGGGAGACGGGAGAGCAACGTGAGGGAGAGAGAGAGATTGCGGCTGGATAGGGAGGGAGTGCGGGCTGAGTGGCTGACCGGCTGAGGTTGTTGGACTCGAGTCTCTCTCACCTAGGGTTTGTTCACTACGGACCACTATTGGGCTGGGCTTGTGTGCACTGCGGACCACTATTGGGCTGGGCTAGACTAAATTGGTAGTGGGCTATGGTCATTTCTTACAACGGGACCCCACCTGTCAGCTAATCGGGTTGCCCATCAGGTCGCCCATGGGTAGATATGTCTGCCCATACCCTACCCACGACTAATCGGGTCGCCCATGGGCGAGACCCATGGGTGAACATAGCGACCCATACCCTGCCCATTAGGGTCGGTGCCCATGGGCGGACGTGCCCATGGGCGGAATTGCCGGCTTGACTTCCTGATGCTTCTGCCCTCCAGTTTTAGTTTAAACAAGTACTCCTCCGTTTCATATTAATTGACTTCTATTTGTCCACATGTGGATGTACCTAGACATGTTACATGTATAGATACATCCATATTTAGACAAGTGGAAGTCAATTAATTTGGAACGGAGGGAGTACAATAGTCTTGTAGCCCGCTACGTGGCAATCTATGTGTAGGAGAGAGACAAGAAAAAAGTGATGGAGTGGGCTCTCGAGTCAGCCTCGACGCGTGCTCCTACGAAAAAACAATAAATACGAGGAGAGATAAAGACACAAAATGAGGAAAACACTAACCTAATAGCCAATATTATAGCTAACTCTATTGTATGAGCTAACTATAAGGCTAACTTTTGATGACATGGCAATTTCATATAGCCGGTTGTTGGCTCTACTGTTGAACCTACTCTTAGCAACTTAGCAACGTGTAAGAAACTAGACCCTTAGGCCATGTCAGTGCAAAGTGTTTAACTCGGTGCTTACAAAAATAAACCAAGCCTTTTCATAAGCAGCAATGCTTTGTCCGTGGCGGTGGCTGCCCGAGTTCGATCTGCCCAATTCGTTGGCGATAACGCAGCCGATGGCGATGATCGGGACAACGACAATCCTCGTCGGCGCGTCAGGAAGTCTAGCATGGCGCGTGCGGGGTGTTGGGCTCTAGTGCCCAGTTCGATGACGGATGGCACGATCTCATTGTGGCGGTCGTCGGATGAGACATTGTTGGTGCGCTGCGCCTTGGCGTGGCCCCCGGATGCTGGGCGGCGGCCTCGGGTGGTTGTGTCAGATGTCGTGGTGAGCTAGGAGGTCGCTCATCGAGTCCCGGTGCCTTGTTCTGATAGTGGCTTGAGACCATCGAGCGTGTGGGGTTGGTGTTCTACGTGCGGGGTTGCGGCGGTAGTCTGGACGGTCTTCGTGAGGCGGGTGTGTGGTTCGCGATTCATCGTTGGGCGACAGCCTTGCTCTGGTGCCGGCTAGGATATGCGACGGCGACGCCCATGGGTGCCGCGTTTCTTCTCGAAGGCGTTGTTTTCACTCCTCCGCCTAGGAGCTTTGGGGGGGGGGGGGCATCCCACGTGCATCGGGCGAGGGCGGCGCTTCAGTGTCGCTTGCCTGTTGGGGCCTCGTCTTGCGTGCTCCGCCGGCCGTGGACCCCTAGTGAGAGTTGGTGGTTAGCGGTGACGAGTTGCCTGACAACATCGACTATGTTGGACAACGGACATGATTTCGGGTTCTGTGAGCTCCGGGTAAAAACCCTGCACCACCTCGGTTGGTGCCAGCTCATTGGAGGCTCCCTCATTGGAGGCATCGTTGCGGTGCCACTTCACCACCCTTGTTGGTTTTGTTTGTTCATGTAGTTGGTGTTGTTTTATTTTTCATCGTCGGCTAGGCGGTGCGAGGCTCTGGCGCCGGCGTGGATGTCGAAACGGCGGCTCCGGTTCTCGCCTCCGCCATGTTGTGTTCAGGTGTTTTGGGGTGCCGCCTTAATTTGCACATGCAATTTGGTCGTCGACTCGTGTGGGCCGTGGCCTCAGGACCGGCGTGCTGTGTTTTGTGTTATATCACGCCTTATGATATGTCGTCGTCGGCTAGCGCTTCATTTAACAATCAGATTTTGGAGACTAGAAATAATATCGAAGAAACACCATACTCATCTCAACAGTTCTGACCGGTTAGCATGTGTACCGGAGAGTAGGGATGTAAACGGATCGGATTTTGTCTATACCATATCTTGTACCACACTTTTTCATCGGATTTGGAGCGGAGCGGATAATAACCGGTTGCGGAACGGAAACGAAGCGGATTCAAGACGGAAACAAAATTAATCGGATAGGTACGCACATACATGTATTGTCAAGCCATACAACAAAAAATAATTGTTAAATAATCTAGTAACCTAACAAATTGTACTCCATAGTATGTACGTATGTGAGCTTATCCAACATATGAACTCGACAACTCACTAACTACAAATTGTGCCCCATTAGGTTAGACATTTCGGTACAAATTTGGATTAAAACCATCATATTATCCTATTTAATTTTCGGATTATCCATATTCGGAGCTATGTGGCATACCGTATCCGGGTCAAGTTCGGAATTACCCATCGGATTCCATAGAATCGGATATGTATTCTTTAAAACGATTTCGGAATCAAATACGGTGCGGAAATTATCCTATCCGTTTACACCCCTACCGGAGAGTGACACTGTCTTAGATAGAGTGGTTTTCTTTAATTGGGGAAACCGAACAAGAAGAATGAAGAAGAATAAAGAGGTCGCTGACTTCATATCTAGAAGCACCACTTATGAGTCCATTCATCGTTCCATGCCAGTTCTCATCTCCAATCATTTTAACCTCTAAGTAATATGCATTATGCAGACATGAAACCATTGTTTTACACGAGTCTTTATGCTGCTTGGAGAACAATGATCTGGTGTTTCGTCACTTGCTTGATGATGTCAACGAAAAAAGTGGATAAATAAATAATGTTATAATTGTACACATTATGTTTGCTCTTCTGTGTTACTCCTGGATTAGTTGAGCTACAGCTCATCTAAATTCTAAAGCCTTGGAGGCAGTAGGCCAGATACAGAAGGCGTTTTTTTTTCAGCTCCCTTGTGTTATATGATTGGCTGTTGAGTTAAATATGTGATAATTCATAAATGTTTTTCCCATTGTGAATATCTACTGGTTCATGCGTGATTCAAGAAAAGCAACTCTCCTATTGGTAAAATTTCCCAAATTAAGCTCAATCTACTACTGCCCGGTGAAGAAAAGATGTATGAGGCACAGTTCACCTCATCGCTCATCTTCTCCAGTGCTACGGCTGCTTCAATCTCCAAAGAGAACTTGACGAAACAGTTCCTTTGGATTTCCCCGTCACCGGGTGGCATATGATTTTCACTGCCACCGTAAGACAGTTCCTAATCAACAAAAAATCACAGATTGACCACCGAGGAGATCCAGAACAGACAGGTAGGTTACTACCTTCGACGACATCGCCGTGCTGAGAGAATGCATCCTCGAGAGCAATCTTGCTGGTGTCATAGGACAAACCTGAAACTCAGCTTTCAGTGGAACAAATAGCAGGGCATCAACAAACGCTGAACCATATCGATGCTCACAGTCTAGCATGAAACTAGATTAATTCGCACAGATTTTCTTCCCAAGTTGATTGCAGATTGAAGGCAATACTATTCTGCTACCTAAAATTGGAGGCAATATTTGCACCAATTTCAACAGAATAATGTAGTGTAATGGCACCCCGGTCACACAACTCGACGCCAATGTGCACTTAAGTCACACTTCTCCAGAATGTGATTATTTGGTCACACAACTCGACAAGTGCGTGCACGCAGGTCACTGGCCCCACTTGTCAGTCTGTTTTGGACGGTAAATTTTCAGAAAACCCCCTAGAGTAATATTAATTTTACAAAATGGTCCCCCTGGAGGACCATTTTGTAAAATTAGAAAGACCATTTTGTAAAATTAGGAGGACCATTTTGTAAAATTAGAAGGACCAATTTGTAAAATTAATATTACTCCAGGGGTTTTCTGAAAATTTACCGTCCAAAACGGACTGACAAGTGGGGCCAGTGACCTGCGTGCACGCACTTGTCGAGTTGTGTGACCAAATAATCACATTCTGGAAAAGTGTGACTTAAGTGCACATCGACGACGAGTTGTGTGACCGCTGGTGCTATTAACTCTTGCAATCAGCAAATAGCATGACTCACAATCTAGCATGAAACACATCTTCCTAAGTATGTTCGTGAATTAACCATACTAGATGACCGGTTGCGCCCCTGGCGCAGGTGCCAAAAGCAAGACTGTAGTATAGGCTTAAGTTTTATATACTTTTGCATATATTATTGCCCTTTTTTCAGATTCCTTCCGCCATCATGTGGCTACCATTGAAAACAAACCTTAGCCTACAATTTAAAGAAAGTTTAAAAACATTGTCGAAGATTGAAAAGTTCAGTGCAGTTTCAGCACTTTTGCTATGTATAAAAGAGTTCAACATAAATAAATTCAGCATACTTTTTGTAAGCAATTGAAATAAGCACTACAGAAGCATAAGAGGTTGAACATTAAAAGTACTTTGCCCTCTGGTGTCCTTGAGCTAAATATATATCACACAATATTGGTCCTAACTTGCACATGTAAATAAGATCAGAGATAAGGATAATAAGGAAAAAAAATCCCAAAATGAAAATAAGTAATGGCTTTGAACCACCGGAAACTTATCTAAGAACAAGAATATTGTAAATGGCAAATAGAAGCAGGGAGCAATAGCATAGACTCTATTGATAGCTATGAGATGAGCTATTAAAATGCTGAAATCAAGACTATAATGTAAACTTAGGTTTTATATATTTTTTGTACTGAAGCTACTCGTTAGAGTTTCCGTGGCTTACTGTCAGATTCTTCCACACCCCATTTTACAGTTCATTTTCTTTCACCGCCGATGCCCCTTTTTACAGTTCATGTTGTCATTTGTCCTACCTTTGCTCGCACTGACCGTTGCCTTTGTATTGTTGTCATTTGTCCTGCCTTTGCTCGCACTGACCGTTGCCTTTGTATTGTAGCCAAAGATCAAACTTCATATCAGACGCTTCAATCGCTAATTGTAAACATAAAACATTACATAGTTAAAGGATTTTAAGGTGTTTTAGCCTGAAAAGTATGAAGCTGCTTCAACAAAACACCTACTGTAATTCAATAATTTGCAGCGTCAGCAGGAACTTTTAGATAGGTCAGAGGTAGAATTTATAAATGCAGCAGATCTATATGTTTAGGCAAGGGAGTACCATATAGTATTAGGCAAAGTACTTCACATAGACCCATATCAGCTAAAGAGATGGCTTTTCCATGTAGACAAAGCATCGGGTAGCATTATGCTTACATAAGAGAGGTATATAAACCGATTTCCGTGGAAGCACAAGCATACCTAAGTAAGTTAGACTGAAAATTTAATACATACAACAATCTATGGAGCATAGGTACTATATGTACCAACTAAATATAGAAAGCACACTGGAGGTTCATCTCAGCTTCTTGCGAGCATCTTCTTCTATGTTGCACATTCTCCAAGTTGCGGCGAGGCAAAGATTTTTCTTGTGGGGTCTTTGCAAATTCCTCTAGCTTCAGAATAAGCTGAACATCATTTTTCAGTTCTGCACTTCCAAGACCTTCGGCCATGTTTTAGGCTGTCATAGACTCATAACTATCAGCTGAACAACATGTCCTTCCTTTTGGAAGCTTAATTCTCAGCTTTCCAATATGAAATACATGGACGGAGTTCAATGTTAAACTCAATATCCACCCTTTTCATTAGAGAGTCTTTTCATTAGAGAGTCTGACATAACGTTCCAGTGCTGAAGTTGTTAAAAGTACTACAAAAGTTAGCCATTTACACAATCTAATATCAAAAGATCACTGACTTTGGCGTGACACAAAATACAATTAAACAAGCACTGAAGCAAGGCCATTAGCGAATTCTAACATGAGACTAATTCATATAGTATGACAAGGCAAATCAAATGGTGCTTGTACCTTGGCTGGTCAAAATAAATGTTAGTGTTATTAAACTCTACTACAAAAAGGAAACTCAGTGCAAGGCTCAAATGTACAAAAATAAAAAATGTCAAAACTGGACAGGTTAAAATAGTTCATATCAGGTGGTCCTGGATGTGTGAAAGTTGTTAATGCGGATATTAACAATTCAATTATTTTCTGGGAAAAAGGAAATCAGTGAGATAAACATGATGAAAAGGAAGTCAGGAAAGGGCTGACCGGGATTTATAGAACCATCTTCATCACCAACAAAGCTGAGATTACCAAACTTCCAATGATCTGTAACTGACTGACTTGCTTATATAAATAGAAATATAATTTATTACTACATAGTGAAAAATACATGAAATCTCCATGAGAGCAGGTGAATGATAAACACTCTTTGCATCAGATTTATTGACAGTTCCTAGTCCCTGTCTAAATCACATAACACCAGCCTATTGTATTATGCAGATTGTAGATATGTTTATAAATATTTCACAGAACTGGATTACTTATCAGCTATCACCCGGAGCTAACTTTCAGGCTTGCTCACCCTAATCACATGAGGCATGCCATTAACGAAGTAGGGAAGTGATCTTCTTTTATTATTCAATAAAAATATCTATAAGTGCAAACTGTACCTCATGAGAAACCAAACAATGAGACACTAATATGCAGCGGAAATATTGAGCTGCTAACAAATAGCACAAAGATTCTAGCTAAGCTTAGCAATTTATGCACAATTCCATAAACATAAATCATTCTAAAACCACAAGATCATAGTTTAAAACCATCAAGGGTCGTAAATATAACCCGCGTTAGATATTAGCATTTAGTTTTTGTGATTCTCCATCAGTAAAATACAGGCGCAAGCTCGAGGATGAGATCAAACTGCCCACTGATAACATGTAGTCCATAACGAAGGAAAAAAATGAGCACCTCATCTCATCAAGTGCAACCACAAGATAGTATCCAACTATCCATAGCCTACAGAAAAGAAAACAGTACAAATTCCTGAAGAAACCTTTGCAGAAATAGAAGGATCTGAAGGTTAATTTCATTAGCTGAAAGATTTACATTATTAACTTGGCATCAGAAATATAATCTCAATACTAAGGTATGAAGAGATCACCACATATCCTACAGATCATAATATAGTGATCGGTTGAGTAAAATGAATTAAGTATTTACCAAAAAGATCTGACTCACTAACCCTGTTTAAAGAACAAATACTGCAGATTTTAAAAATGCAAAGAAGTATTTCATAAACCTAATCTATGTATCTCATCATCCATGTGAGTACTAAATCGCTGCTCTCCCTTCCAAGTATCCCAATTCTCTATAATATGCCTCACAGAAAGCAGAAAGACTGACTCTCAATCAGCTAACATAAAACACAACCGACAATTGTCATAGTAAATATCTCTGCCATCAGATTGTAATGTGTTTAAGGTAATTTTGCATAAAAATGACAAAACTTGGGATCAGTTTTCACAGACATTTCTCTAATCATCTGTGCAAGATCAGCAGTTGATAAAGCATTTCACAGACATTTCTCTAGTCATCTATGCAACCGAAACAGCACCTGTCTTTTTTCCTCTGGAACTGTTTGATAAACCAATCGACTGGTTGTTCAAGCTTCCATTGGGACCATGAGAAACTGAAACGCCCAGGATCGGAGAACTGCAGATCAGGTGCGCTTCCTCAATAGGACCAACTGCAGATTGCAAGCGAAATCGCAAATATTAACTGCTGGTGGTATTTCAAAGCTGCAAGTAATAGATTAAATAAAGTTAAATGTGCAGGTAACTCTTTGTTACATTTTTTAGGGAAATATCACTGTAAACATATCCATGGAGGATCTCGTAAAACAATTCTGTAGCTCACTTTATCTCAACATGAGGTAGCCACAACATGTATTCATGTAAGACAATAAACATAAAACTCACACGCAGATCTACTTCTACAGATTTGAAGGAAACAATCAAGTAGTCCTAGGCTCCCAATCACAACGAAGCCAAGCATGTATTCAGGAAGAGAAAGAATACAGTACCTATTGTGGCAGTCGTCCATGGCATCATCCCCTAGCAGATCGCTAGTATCTAGCTCGTCAGCACTTCATGATTTGGAGCACTTGTGCAACACTGAACCTGAAGAACAAGGATGCAATAATCAACCTGAAGCATTAGAAAACAATCCATTTGAAGAAGGTCAACAGTCAACTTGAATTTTGCAAGTGAACATGCAGGAATTGTGCCCTGAATTTGGCAAATGAACGTGCCATAGAAAACTCATCTAATTTACGCGAACAATCTCAAATGGAAATAGGAACTAAATGATGCTTCTCTATACTCTTAATTTTGCAAGCAAACTTGTTGATTTCTGGAGTAAAACTGAACCTGGATAAGCAAAAGCCTTACACCTCTATTCTAAAGAAATGTTGAACATGCATTTGAAGTTCCCAGTTTAAATAAATGGTTGCGCATTCAGCAAAATATTCAAAAATCCGCCGCCAATCACCAAGCGATTCCCATCTCTGCTCGAAAAAAGAGAAGGAGAGGAGGTAGATCCTAGTTAGGATAGATTTTGGACCAGGTATCTTTCCTGACAAAAGCCATAGGCTACAAATCTGCTGCCCCGCTCTAATTTGGAAGCCGTTGACAGTCCACGACAACACGAGGTCTTACCTGCTGCAGGTTGCTCGGCGACGACCTTCGCGTTGCTGCTGCGCCGCTCCCCTCGTCCTTGTGGCCTCCACACGCCTCCTCTGTATATTTAGGTCAAAGCACTGTGAGAATATAGAAGATAGAAAAGCTAAAATCAACTGATTGATCCGAAAAAGCACAATCATACGGTAAAAGATTGCTCATTGTATTATCTTTTAGCTAAATGAAGGCTGAAATGGTACCCCAAAAATAATCTCAAGATTTGGTACATTTATATAGCTTCCATTGGCCTTTTGTAAAGCTAAAAATAATCAAGGTCTGGTACAATTTATATAGCTTTCATTGGCCTTTCAAAGGTCAAAATAATCAAAAACTGGTACAATCAAATCAAACCTATCACAGAAACAATAGGGACGTGGTAATGAACCAGATCCAGAAAGATGACGGCTTGCCGGTGAAGCAGCTACTGCCCAGCAGAACGATCGTAAATGCCAGATTAAATTATTTACAATAACATAGCAGAGCTAAGGCAGGGCGGTCACAGAAAGATTGAGAGGGGAAGGGAGGTATGTTGTATTTATCTTTTAGATCTGCAGGCAACACACGGCAATTAGCTAACTCAGATCAAAAGTATCCCAGGCTAACTCAGGCTTTTATATTAGTATAGACATAGATTATACTAACGTCCAAATAATTCCATGTTAATGATGAATCAAGAAACTATGGAGCACATATGATGAGGCCATGTTTGGACCAGGACCAATGAGGCCATGTTTGGGATGCAGCAATTTCACAGGAAATATTTCTTGTAAAAAATTGGAAAAAGAACAAGCATTTCAAACAATGTATTATATGACAGTCATCAAGACAAAAATACCTTTTACAGGACATAAGCAGCACTCTCTTTTTTGTTGGGGCAATTCACATGCTCGACAAACCCAATTGGTAAGATCCTGTACGGCACGTGCTCCATAGCACTCCTGATGAACAGCTATTTGACATCTGAAAATATCAATTTTGGAGAGAAAGTTTTGTGAACTACTAATCATAGAAATTTACATAAAAGGTAGTATTAAAACATCGAAGGAACTCTCAAATGAAAGTAACAAACATAAATCAAAATGATTGCAGGAAATACCTGTTACAAATGATAATTTTGTTGTAGTCCCAATCCTCAACCCACCGACAGACAGCACAACGTTCAGTTGTCCATTTAGCATAGACTGGACTATAAGAGTTTGCTGCAGATATTGAAAAAATCAATCACATGAAGTTCTATTGCAACCACCAACTATGCTTGCCAAGAAAAAAAACAAGAGCTGACATACCTTGTAATGAAATCAACTCTTCTTTCTTAATACTTGGGGTGAAATTCCAACCAGGAATATTGTCAAGCTGCATACGATGACAAAGAAGGAACCTTGTCAGTTTGTATGTCTTTTGATCAAGGGTATGTGTACTGTTGTAGAATCCACATGTTATACTGGACCAAGAATGTTTAATACTTGGTAAGATCTTGAAAACTTACCAGGTGAACTAATGGCTCCCCAGTGCTCTTGAGTTTAATACTCATCTTCCAATTTTTCTTCCTTGAGCCAGTATGTCTTTCCCACTCATTCAGACTCATCAACCTTTTCTTGCAAGACTTGCATGGACATAATATCCTGCCAGCAACAACAATAACTCAAACACACCAAAAGTGGTGCAAACACACATAAAGAGATCAATGCACTACCAGCTCTGGAATGGTTTTCAGTACTTCTTGTCTCCATACAACATTTTTCTATCACAAAAGTGACCTACCAAATAATAATACTTTAGGGGTGGCTTCTAGCCTTCTACAGTAACAGTACAAACTAAGAACCAACCTAAAAATCACTTGTTATGCACCAATCTTTACTATTAAAAGGAAGTTGGTGAATGCCTGGTGGTGTCACACTTGTAACTAATTACAGAAAAATGTATCTAGCTAGGAAAGAAAATGAAAGGGTGCACAAACATAGTTATACAATTTAATAAGCATCAGAAGAAACTTTCCCAATTTACAGGCAACAAAAGCAGTAGCAGCTTCTGAAGCCCTCTCGTTAAGCAAGGGTGCACAAACATAGTTATACAATTTAATAAGCATCAGAAGAAACTTTCCCATTTGCACAATTAGGAAATGAACATACCAAATGGGAATGGATGAGCAGAGCTAAGAAATTCCACCACCGCTGCTCGCAACATGGAGGTGATATCAAAGTTGGAAGGATGGTGTAGAGCACGACCTTCACAGTGTCACGTTCCGCTCGCTCGGCTCGCCGGTTGACTGCGAAAATGGTGAATGAGTCCAGTAGAGCTGCAGCAAGATCTTTTACTTTGTACTCTGCAAGATACAACACAACAAACAAGTTTTCTTTAATATCCTCTTTAGGACCACAAACTGAAGAACTAAATAAGTAGATATAGGCAAACATGGACTTAGCACTCGACACTGTATATCGACACAAACGGATCCTAATGAATTTAACCATGCAAAGGTTCGATCAAGCAGCTTTACAAATCATCAAGAACAAGAAGAAAGTTTGTGTTTTTCTCACTACAGCAAGATCCAGGGTGTGCAAGCAACATGAAATAAATTTCACAAATAAGTCTAAATATGTTTGGTGGGGAGTAGGAGAGAGGAAGAGGAGCAGGGACCGTGGCTGCAGCTCCTCCTCTAAGGCCAGCGCCGCCCCCGAGCCCCTCCTCCGCCCAGCGCCGCCCGACATCCCCCGGCACATCTTTCACCCAGAGCCACTCCTCGAGCACCTCCCCCTGCTCCACTTCCAGAACCACCTCTCTCTCCTACTTATCCACCGCAATCACCTAGATGGGGCTTCCGCGGCCAACCTCCACGCAGCCCAACCCTGACCAAGTTTTGGAAAGAAAAAAAACGAGATTAACGGGACGAACCTGGTCCTCCAGGATGTTCTCTTGCAGCGCCTTCTCCCTCCCGTTGCTCCTTGACCATGGCGACGACCTGGGCCACGGACGCCAGGAGCTGATGGCGGCACAGCACGAGAGAGAGGAAGGGGAAGGCACGGGAGAGGCGGGAGCCTGGCCGCCGGCCGCCCGCGAGGTCCAGTTCGAGCGCGCCTTCTTTTTTGCTCTCCCCGCGCGTGGACGCGTCCCCTGGCTCCGCCGACCGACGCTGCCGCCGTGCTCCTTCTCCCGTGACCCCCGCCCTTCTCCTTGCTGCCAGGTCGCCGGCCCGCGAGGTCCAGTTCGAGCGCGCCTTCTTTTTTGCTCTCCCCGCGCGTGGACGCGTCCCCTGGCTCCGCCGACCGACGCTGCCGCCGTGCTCTCCTCCCGTGACCCCCGCCCTTCTCCTTGTTGCCAGGTCGCCGGCCGGCCGAGCCGGCGTGTAGATCCCGTGACCTTCCTAGATCCCGCGGCCCCACCTTCGCTGCCCCGGCGGCTAGCGCTGAGAGGAGAGAGGAGAGAAGGAGGAGGAGCGACGCGGGGAGGAGAGGGCGCATCCCACCAAACGCTCCAGCCTGCCTCCGAGAGCACGGCGCGCGGCGGCAGGCGGTGAGGTGAGAGGTGGAGGAGCGGAAGAGGAGGGCACGAGGAGAGCGGGGATTGGGCGAGGAGGAAAGGCACGGGGGTCGCGGACGCGGGTTGGCGGCTAGGGTTTACCCTCCTCGACCGGCACGGGCGCGTCCTCGACGCGCGACAGTAAATCTTGGGAAAGAGAGGGCGACGCGCGCGACGTGCTGCAGGTAGGGCCGGGATGGTGCAAACCCCACATGTCATCGACTCGGTTTGTTCGGCAGCGAGTAGAAAACGAAAAAAATCACCGTCGGACGCTGTAAAAGAAAGGGCGGTGGAAAAAAACACTGTTTAGAGGTGAATGGACGGCTGAGATAAGCTGCCTTCGAACAGTAACCGGAGTGAGGACCCTCCATGGAAGTGGTTAACATTTATAGATTAGAATGTGAACAGGAAGCCCACCAGATCTCGAACAGAGAAGAGATTCGGGTCCACGCATCAAAAACAAATTGGCCACAAACTGAACACAAAGACGGCAATGAGATGTGCGAAATCTTACCTACGACGAGCAATTTGGAACATGAGGAGAAAGCGGCGTTTCGATTCAGGATATTCCCGACTAGAACGGCACGGTCCGCCACTCCGCTTCCCGACTGAACATCGTCTGGAAACCCTAGAAAATAATCCCCAAATCCAACTCCCCCAGATCAGAACTACCCTAGAAAGATTCCGATTCGCACCTCGCTGAACCAGTTATTCCAAGAAGACCCTCAAGATCAACAAACAGGACGAAAATTCCTAGAAAATGATGAACAGTACAAGGAAAATGCACAAGATTGAGATTCAGCGCCAACATTTGCCATTCATGCGAGGCAAAGACACGGTGCAGACTGAAAGGGCAAATTCAGTTTTCAGCTTCCATTAGCAAGAACGAGAACAGACACAACCAGATGTTGTCTTCTGAACCAGGATTACATACTACACAACTCTAACCCAAAACACATACTCCTCTCTTGCAACCCAGCTAAGCAACGACAATTGTGATGGACCAATGTGATGGACCAAGAATGCAGTACGACAGAATACCTTGTTCCGTTAAAGAAAACTTCCACACCTACATTATCCCAGGAGCTCTAAGCAACCTGCTAATGCTAGAAAGCT
Source organism: Poa pratensis (assembly GCA_947311845.1). NCBI lineage: Eukaryota > Viridiplantae > Streptophyta > Magnoliopsida > Poales > Poaceae > Poa > Poa pratensis. The sequence goes on along the minus strand of CAMZMU010000114.1, from coordinate 18,744,737 downwards.
TGCAACCAAAAACTTAAAACAAAATGGAGCTTGATCATCAGTGATCCTACCAAGTATGCGTATCACTTTCTTGTACTCTGCAAAAAATGTTTTCAAGAGCCATTTGATTAAAGCTAAGATACCCGATTATAAACAAAACCACCAGGTAACTGGTACTGAACAAAAGAAGGAGCTTCATTCAGACGAAGTGTCTGCTGCGAGTACTTCCTGTATCGTTTTGGTATGTAACCTGCACCAAAAGCGCGCCAAAAAGAAAACCACACTATCCAATCACTCTTCAGCATATTCCATTTCCATGCGGTGGGTTCTGGTAACCACTGGGAGGTACCAGGAAGCTTGTGACACTGCCATCCAGCCGGTGGTCGGCGAGCTCATCCGCGGACTGCCAACCCGGTGTGGCACCGACAGCAGCACACTCCTCCAAGCATGCATCTGAGGCATGTTGTTACTTTGCCTGCCGAAACCCTGGAACCCCCATTGGTACGTCCTACTGCCGTGCTGCGGAGGAGTCTGACGCCACTGATCGTAGCTGCCTGTGCTCATGCTTGTGGCGTATCTCTCACTGGACCCTGGTATATGATGTCTGTTCTGGAGGTACGGATGCTGGTGCTGATCCATTGAGCATGCTCCACCTGGAAATTGCTGGAGGACTCGGCTGTTATACTGCTGCTCAGTTGGGTAACTGGGGTTCAAGAAGTGGGACGTGTCGATGCTGGCCATGGTTGGGGACTGCCCTGGCTGTACCCACTGCTGGTTCCCTTGGTGCAGGACACTGGCATGAACATCTGGCATTACCCATTGCTGTCTCCCTTGGTGCAGAAGATTTGCATGAACATCTGGCAGCCCCCACTGCTGTCTCCCATGATGCGGACCATTTGTGTGTGCACCTGGCAGCCCCCATTGCTGAATACTCCCTTGATGCAGAACATTTGCGTGTGAATATGGCAGCCCCCGCTGCTGGTTACTGCCTTGAGGCAGAACATTTGCCTGTGCATATGACAGGCCCCACTGCTGGTTACACCCTTGCTGCCGAAAATTTGCGTGTGCATCTGGCAGCCTCCACTGCTGAGTATTTCCTTGCTGCCGAACAACTGCGTGTGCATCTGGCAGCCCCCACTGCTGACTCCCTTGGTGCCGGACATTTGCATGCACATCTGGCAGCCCCCGCCCCTGACTCGTTTGGTGCAGAACATTTGCGTGTGCACCTGGCAGCCCCCATTGCTGGCTCCCTTCCTGCCCAACATTTGCATGTACAACTGGGAGCCTCTTCTGGAAGGCAAAACTTGTATCCTTACATTCACTAACCACAATGCTTTTCGCGACATGAGGCGAGAACCCCTGGTGTTGTGGATGTTCTCCAGTCAGATACCCGAGCTGAGAGACATCTCCAGATTGCTGAAAATGGTTGTCCATTGGAGTAAGTGATGCAAAAGATGGTGAGACAATATGAAAAATACCTCGGACTACTTAATACGAGAACAGAGAGTGCTACTGAAATTCCTAGTATTAAGAGTTATCTTCTAAACTCAAAAAAAAAAAGAGTTATCTTCATCTTACCTGTGTGAGTTCAGAAAATCCATTACAGACCTTAGAATTGCATAGTGTGTAGCCATCCCGTTTCATCTGCATAGACAAGCCAAAAACTCAAAAATATAACTGAAATATTCTTTCAGTATACGAAACATCAGTTCCAAGAAATTTAAATTCATCTAGGGCAACTCCTTTAATGTGCATCCTGCGTAAATAAGAATTAAGCATGTCGACAACCTGTCACTGCCTAAGTGGTAACTGGCAGCAGACAGAAAGGTTCACTTTATGCATTGTCAAAACAACGAATGCCTTGGAAAATAAAATGTGTACTTACCAGAATACATAATTGGTCCACAAGCTTCCTTGCTTGATCCTACAAAATTAATCATGGAGGAGACATACATCAGGAGGTATTATACTACTATTTTGCATGGTAAAAATGAATTAAATTGCACTCACAAAAGTGGGAAGAGTAGAGTGTGAATATGCTCATCTCCAAGTATCATTTGAACATCTATTTGATGTCATCCGGTGATTCAGACTCGAGAAGGCAAAGTATGTAGTGAGATTGATCAATTATACCTGCCATGTGTGATTCTTTAGAAGAATAGGACTAAGAGCATAAATTATGCGTGCACAAGCAGAAACAAACCCACCTCTACAGAAATACTGCACACGGTGAAAAACAAATCTTCCAATACTTCGAGTATTTCTACTTCTCGTAGTCGGATAGCACGAAATGGTCTCCTCCCGCATGTATGGACTTCCCTCAGCACTCCCATACCGAAAGAAATGGGATGGTGAGCAGGAAGACAATGGCCTCGATGTTTCAACACCCTCAGTTTTAGGAGCATTTCGATTTAGTGCATGCCTACATGAAAAATAATGAGCAAGTAAAAAATTTGACAAAAAAGGTTCATGTTTCTCACATCAGTTGTGTGGAAAAAAGGCAACTTCAAATGAAAACTACAGATCAAGAATTGTACAAAGTAACACCTCTGGGTGGTCAGGATGACCTCTGATAGTATCTTTTCTATGTCAGGTTCAATGTTACTTAAAGGGTGTCCAATACACAACTCAATATCTGGAGAAATACCAAATTGACTGCTAGTACTATCAGTAACACCTGGCTCTACTGAGCTTCCGTCCTCAAATGGTTGCCTGATCTGAATATCAGCTACTTTCTGACTTTTCCCTTGGAAACTGACTAGCCGGTTCAGAGAACTGGGAGAAGTTCCTGACATTTCTCTCTTTGAAGTAGTAGGTTGGGGCTCCGTAGAAGCTTTATCCTCATAAGGTCTGGCGGCCACCTTTCCGGAACTTGCACTGCAGGAGGACACAGGGGTCATTGCACTGCCTTCGAGCTCTGACATGCCGTGATTGTCCAGATTTACTCCAATGTCCGTCTTGTCTATTGTCTGGTCTACCTGAACCTCAACCGGTGGTTCTTTTGGAGATCCCAGTTTAAGCCTTTCTTGGTTTAAAGTCCCCATTGACTTTTGACACTGGCCTTTGGGACTTTGGAAACTCAACCTTGCACTTTTGTTTGAAGGCCGCCTTTCACATGGAAGATTCGAGGACTGCTTTCTCTTTTGTGATAGAACTGTCTCCCTTGATGATTGTCCATTTTTATGATCAACCTCCACAATGGCTAACTCCACTCGATGTTCATGGTTCTGAAGAAAATCATCAGGAGCAGGACTACTTGATGCACTTTGTTTTCCGTCACATAACGCAGAAGTGTTCCTAAGGGTAGAATAGCCTTCAATAGTATCTTCAGGATCAGACACTACGGTTGATTTGGGATCGTTAACTTGGGCAGAGAATGAAAAGATCACAGGTGAGCTGCTCAATATTCTGTTTGGGAGAACTCCTAGAGCTGAATTCTCAATGGATACTGCTGCATCTTCACAGCCATCGCGTTCCTTGGCTGGTATTTTTCAGGAGGATCGGTAGAAGTATTGAGAAGAGATGAATCTTTGGTTCGCTGTCTTCCCTTATTTAGACCTAAATCGATCTATTTGCATACAGTTCGGCACAAAAGCACAAGATAAATGACAGTACTTTCTAAGACTAAGAAAATAATTAAGTAGGATGAAAACGAGGGTACCTTCTTAACAGAGTTGCAAAGCTTTTCAAGGCATGGTGTAGGATCCAGATTAAGCAAGGGTTGCAAGGAATTGATGATGGTTGACTCGGCAATCTGAAATATGTAAGAGAAATATTAATCTTGTGGGATTTCAAAAGTACTAGATGAAATTTAAACCTTGTCTTTTCCAGGTTTACAGAGTACTGACCAATTGGTGGTGATAAGTCCATGATTGATCCGCGATCAATGAGAGATGTTTGACAACACAGTCAGTGCCCAATCTAAGAGCAACTCTGTTCATTTTGGGGAATTCACATCCTGAAGAATCGCCCCCATTAGAAAGAAAAGACCGATAGTCCCGCACCTAGGTACAGTAAAATGTACAGAAAACTTCACATAAGCAAAGAAAATACATGCATTAAAGCAACAAAAGTAGACTGACATGTCAGCGAACCTCGCAAACAACAATTCCATTGTGAAATTTGCAAGGGATACCATGCAAGATATCTTGAGGCAAGCAACCATACTCAATATCCTGTAGACATACATTTATAAATAATATAATATCAACAGATACACTACGAGCAACTGTAACAGAATGAGCAAACCATCAGGATAACAGAACTGATTAAGGATTCTCTAAATCTGCAACCAAAGCTATCTGGTTTCCTCACAGAAAGAATATATCAACAAGGACATATAAGCACATTGGCTCTATGTGAAATGTATGCACAATAGTACTTTACTCTGATCACATCAGCAAAAGAGAATAATGTGGACAACAAAATGTGAATCTCAGAATGCCTTGCTATGGTCTGGAGTCTGATTTGTTCGCCACCGGCGCGCCCATAAATATGTTGCACGGAAATGGACTGCAAAGCCTAGCACCCACTCCACAGTGCAAGTACTCACTCCTTATACCTTGCTGCTTTTAAACTCTGTAACTTGAAAACTGACTCACGATTAATTATCCCCCACCCCGCTCCCCCCATGACATTATGGAAATAAAATAAGCACCATACTTACGGAAAGCAAAGCTCTGGAAGCCCTAGTATACGGCTTCTTCTCTGGATCGTCACCAATCAGAAACGCAAGCATTCCCTACAGAGAAACCAACTGATCCAGTCATGAGCAGGAACAAATAATACTACCAAACATATGTCCACGGTCCTTTCAATGATTCACACAGAGACCTTGTCGAGCCCACCAATCGAGTACCCATCCGGAAACAGATTCAACGCAAAGGACGGATCGAGGTCTGCATCACAGAGAGACCTTGCTGAGCCACACTTGACAAGGGAATAACAGAAGAGATTACCGAAACAATACGTCCCGAAATTGGGCAGGCAGGTGGGTCGATCGGGATCTCACCGGAATCAGAAGGATCGGCTCCATTTAGAACACGTACGCCCGACGGTATGGCGATGCCGCTGCCGAGCCCCGGACCCGCACCGGCGGCCTGCACGATTTCAGACGCGAGTGAGTGTGCGTTAACGCTTGCAGCCACGATGAAATCCCGCAATGGGGCAAGCATAAGCATGGTTTCGGTTCGGATTAACACGAGGATCGAGATGGAAGAGGAGGAGGCGAGGGTGCTCACATCCCGCGGCGGCGGCGGCGGCCCGTACGGCGACGGCGTGGCAGGAGGCGGTCGGCGGCGGGAGGCGGCGGGTAGAAGCGGCGGCCGCGGCGGGAGATCTTGAAGGAACGACCATGGCGCGGCGGCGGGTGGCGGAGGAGGTAGGGTTTTGCTCGCCGGTGCCCGGTGGTTGGCTGGGGTTTTGGTCGGGAGTTGGGAGAGGAGTGGCGCGCGACGGTGAGGACGAAGAGAGAGAGAGGGGAGGGGGGAGGGGCCTGGCCCAGTGGCAATGTGAGAGCAACTCTAGCAGTACAGTATAATCAAAATCTTGTAAACCAGATAGTAAATCGTATCCGGTAAGCTGGATCCTGATTATCCGGTACGAGAAGTTTCGGCCAGAACAGAAATAGGAAAGAGTACTGCATTTCACATACGGAAATCGAAACTAGAGTTCGCGCGGATGCAAGTGTTACGAAAACCGACAGGATCACATGCAATATTGTCTACCTAATTTTGTTAGGTTCCTTTCTTGTAAAGCAATCATGTATATCGACTTGGACACCAAGTCAGCTCATGTAATCTTGCATATATATAGAGGAGGGATTGATCTCGAGCGTGCATCAAGCAGCCGAGCCTATACAATTTACATGGTATCAGAGCAAGTTCGCTCCTAAACCTAACCCTAGCCTCCCCTTCTCCCTCCCTCCTCCACCACCATGACTCCCGATGAGATCGCTGCCAAACTTCGCGAGATCGAAGATAAAGAAAAGAGTAGCCCGCCGCATCAAGCGAACTCGACGCGCGCCACCACCTCCCTCAATTCCCTAGCCGCCTGCCGATCAAACGGCAAGCTCGCCACGGCCGAAAACACCATCTCCCCCTCTCCACCCATCCAATCTACTACGCCACCTCCATCAAGCTCCACGTCCCAATCACCCTCGACCTCAACGAAGGCAACTACACCAACTGGCGCGAACTCTTCCTCGTCGCGCTCGGCCGCTATGGCCAACAACTCATGTCGTTGGCAATGCCGACGCCACCCCCTTCCGACACCTCGCCCTCCTCTCGTATGGGGGCGTGACGACTTCACGGTGCTCTCTGGATCTACGGCTCCATCTCCGTCGACCTCCTCGCATCATCATGCGCCCCGGCTCCACCGCCCGCACCGTCTGGGACGCCATCGAGAACCTGTTCCGCGACAACAAAAAGCACCGTGCGATCCAGCTGGAGGCGGAGTTTCGCAACACTCCGCAAGGCGATCTGTCCATCAGCGACTACTGCGCCAAACTCAAGGCCCTTGCCGACTCTCTCACCGACGTCGGCCAGCCGATCAGTGATGAGACCCTTGTCCTCACCCTCCTCCGTGGACTCAACGACACTTACCGCATATGCCTCGTTTCTCCCGTTTCAGGTGCCTTCCCTCTCCTCCTCCAAACGAGGTCGGCGCTCATCCTCGAGGAAACCCAGAAGAAGACCGACACCAAGAACGCCGTGTCCACGACGCTCTGGGCAAGCGGCAACAGCATCCTGCCCCGACGGCGGGGGCGCCCCTCCTCCCAACCCCGGCGGTGATCGCTTCGGGGGCGACAACTACGGGGCGACCGCTATGGCGGGCCGCGGCTACGGCTCCTCCAACAACTTCCGCGGCGGCGGCCGCGGGCGGGCCGCGGCGCGACAATCCTTGGCAGTTCAACCCGTGGACTGGTGCCCCGACTCGCGCCAACTCTCAGCAGCATCAACCACGCCAGCCAGCACCACACCGTGGCGTTCACCTGCTCCTGGCCCCCATGCCTCCTTGGACCTCGCCCGGTCGCGACGCCACATGCTTACGTTGCGTTTGGTCAGCCCAACGTCGGCCCGTACCAGCAACAACAGATCGACCCCGCCCTGATCGCCGCCTCAACACAACCTGCTCCCTGGCAACGACTGGCACATGGACACGGGCGCATCCTCCCACATGGCATCCGATCCCTAACCTTGCCTCTCTCATCCTCTCCAATTCAATTCGTCACCGTCGGCAACGGCGCAACCATACCTGTTACACTGTTGGCTCCACAGCACTCCACTCCCCCTCTAAAACTTTTCATCTTCGCAACATTCTTCTAGTTCCTAACATAATCAAAAAATCTGATCTCTGTTCGACAATTCACTATTGATAACAATTGTTCATTGAGTTTGATCCATCTGGTTTTTCTGTGAAGGCTCTTTCCAGCGGGACCGTGATTCTCAGATGTAATAGCCCCGGCCCTCTCTACACCATCCAGAGCCCTCCTGCAGTTCAGCTGAAGCCTACACCGCACCAACACCTTTGACCTTTGGCATCGCCGTCCCGGACATCCCAGCCACCACACCACTCGACGACTACATCCATCTACGGTCATCACCGGAAATAAATCTGGCTCTCTTGTGTCATGCGTGTCAATTAGGAAACATGTTAGACTACCCTTTTATTCCTCGAAATCATTTACAACTCGTCCGTTGAACTTATACATTGTGATTTGTGGACATCACCTATTCCTAGTACCACTGGTTATACTTATTATCTTGTTATTGTTGATGATTTCTCTCACTATTTCTGGACCTTCCCCTCAAAAAGAAATCGAACGTTTTCTCCACGTTTATTGCATACCATGCCTTTGTCCAAACCCACTCCAATCTTCCAATCCTTAATATTCAATGCGACAACGGGAAAGAATTTGACAATCTCAACCTAAACACCTTCTTCACAAACACGGCACCCTTTTTCGTTTTTTCATGTCCTTATACATCTCAACAAAATGGCAAGGCCGAACGAGCGATCCGCACCATTAACGATGTCATTTGCTCCCTACTCTTTCAAGCTTCCATGCCACCTAACCTATGGGCAGAGGCCCTCCACACTGCCACATATCTCCTCAACATAAGACCATCGGCCGCCATACCAAAACTCTACCCCACACCACTCATTATTTGGTACACATCCTTCCTACGATCACCTCCGCGTATTCGGCTGCTTATCTATGCTAACACGGCATCCACTGCTCCCCACAAACTTGCACCCCGAGCCACCAAATGTGTGTTTCTTGGCTACCCACCTCACCACAAAGGATACCGCTGCCTTGACCTAACCACTCGACGCATACTCATCTCCTGTCACGTCACATTCGGCGAATCCACCTTCCCATATGCACCACCAACAACCAACACCATCCCCTGCCACAGATATATTTGACCCTCCTATTCTTAACGACGAACAAACCCACACCTTGCCACGGCCTGTTTCTGCCACGGCAAACCAACACAACTCTGTCGCGGCAGCTCCTCCTGCCGCATCTCCCACCCACCCACTCCCGATGTTGCCACAACCTCCTGGGTCACCTCTTGCCTCCCACGATTCTGGCTCACCTCCCATGTCATCTTTACCTTCATCCCCTCCCACCATGCCAACACCTCCAACACCTCCTCCTCCACCCAATCTACACCGAACCCGCCGCACAACACGGACGCCTTCCTGGTCCTCCCGATCGTCTAAACCATCTGCCATTGTCTCCTCTCCTATACCCCATAACTACCTCACAGCTCTCCGTGATCCCTCTTGGCGCTTGCCATGCAGGAAGAATACAGCATGATGACAAATAACACCTGGACACTTGTTCCACCTCCTCCCGGCAAATATCGTTAGTGGCAAATGGATATTCTGTCACAAAACATAATCCCGACGGATCTCTTGCTCGTCATAAAGCCCGATGGGTAGTGCGCGGATTCACTCAACAACCAGGCATCGATTTTGATGAAACCTTCAGTCCGGTCGTAAACCAGCCACCATACGCATTGTGATCTCTCTAGCTCTCTCAACAATTGCCTATCCACCAAATTGACGTTAAAAATGCTTTTCTTCATGGTCATCTTCTATAGGAAGTTTATAGTCAACAACCCTCTGGTTTTGTTGATCCCTCTCGTCCTAATGATGTCTGTCGTCTTCTAAAATCTCTCTACGGCCTTAAACAGGCACACGTGCTTGGTTTCATCATCGCTTCGCCGCTTTGCTCGCTCCACTGGATTCTTAGAGTCCAAATCTGATGCTTCCCTATTTACTCTACATCGCGGATCTGACACCGCATATCTTCTTCTCTATGTGGATGACATAATTCTTACTGCATCTTCCTCCAACTTACTCCCGGTCCATCATCACCACTTTTAGCAATGAATTCGCCATGAAAGATCTTGGTCCCCTACATCACTTTCTCGGTATTTCTGTCACTCGTTCTCCACATAGTCTTCACCTTTCACAACGCCAATACATCCTTGAGGTTCTTTCTCGTGCAGGTATGAGCAAATGCAACCCCTCACCCACACCAATTGACACCAAAGCAAAACTACCTGCATCAGCCGGTTCTCCAGTCGCCGATCCCTCTCTATATCGCAGCCTAGCAGGTGCACTCCAATACATCACTCTCACACGACCCGATCTATCTTATGCTGTCCAACAAGTATGTCTACACATGCACGATCCCGTGAACCACATCTCTCTCTAATCAAACGAATCCTTCGATACCTAAAAGGCACACTTGATCATGGTCTTACACTAACCTCCACTTCCTCTCATTCGTTGGTTGCCTATTCGGATGCTGATTGGGCAGGATGCCCTGACACTCACCGGTCTACGTCAGGATACTGCGTGTTTTCTGGGAGACAATCTCATTTCTTGGTCTTCTCAACGGCAGCCTACTGTCTCTCGCTCAAGTGCCGAAGCAGAATATCGTGCTGTGGCTACAGCAGTTGCCGAGACATGCTGGATTCGGAGTCTTCTTGATGAACTCCGGAAACCGATACGCTGTGCCACTATCGTTTATTGTGACAATGTTAGCGCCGTTTACTTATCGGCCAACCCACTTCAGCATCGGCGCACGAAGCATATCGAGTTGGACATTCACTTCGTACGGGAAAAGGTTGCTATTGGTGCTCTCCGCGTGCTACATGTTCCCTCCAGCTCTCAGTTTGCTGACATCTTCACAAAAGGACTGCCGTCTGCACTCTTTAGAGAATTTCGTTCCAGTCTTCACATCGGCGAAACACCGAGTTCAGCCTGCGGGGGCGTGTTACGGAAACCGACAGGATCACATGAAATATTGTCTACCTAGTTTGTTAGGTTCCTTTCTTGAAAAGCAATCATGTATATCGACTTGGACACCAAGTCAGCTCATGTAATCTTGCATATATATAGAGGAGGGATTGATCTCGAGGTGTGCATCAAGCATCCCGAGCCTATACAATTTACAGCAAGAACTAGAACTAAAAACGGAAATAAACTACGGATCTTCTTTTTCTCCGGCCGGCGAGCACGTCCCCACGATTTAGAAGCCGAGCTCCTCCTTCTCGTAGATCCGGCGGAACGCCCATGCTGATGCTCGTCCACCGCCGCTTGGAGGCGTTCCGTCGCGCGGGGAGCTCCTGCGTCGTCCCTCGCGGTCGTGGCGAGCAAGAGCTCACGTCGGTGTCGGCGGTGCGCTTGAAGACCGGCAGGAGCTCGTCAAGCACCGCCAAGCTCGTTCCCCCCCGCTGCCACAACGGGTGAGCAGCTAATGACCACCTCGCCCGCCGGCAACGGAGGCAAGCGTACTCCGCCTCCACCTCCTTCTTTGGCTTCGACGCCTTCCTCCTCCGGCCACCGGAGGAGCTCGCCCTCTCTGGGCCGAGGAGCCCCACCCACCGGCGCCTCTTGTACGAGCCGCACTTGCGCGCGCCCTCCGAGCGACGGCGCGGGTCTCCTCATCTTTCGGTGGCCCGACCGCCGGAGCCACGCAGAGAGCTTCCCGCCATGGATCTGGAGGAGAGGAGGGGAGAGGAGCGGCGAAGCTCCATGAATCGCTCGTCGGAGCTTTGGGAGGGTAGCGGCAGACGGAGACGGAAAGCGGTGGAGGGTTCTGGAAATGGTACCGTATCCGACCCTCCGCCCCGATTATATACTGCCCTCGCCACCGCTTATCCGGAGGGCCGGATAAAATTTGGTATTTGGTCGGGCCAGGAAAAAGGCCCGCCCCGCATATAGGCCGGAATTTCCGGGCCGAGTGCCTTATGCGGTATCTGCTAGAGTTTCTTTGAGTGGGTGCAAGCCGCAACAAGAAAACAGTGAAAGGGCATGTGTTGCACCACCATGCGTGGTTTTGGTAATTAATGACAATCCTTATGGACTAATGTTTGCATTGAGATATTCTTGTAGATCTTGTCCATAGGAAAAGATTGGAGTTCATGTGTTGGACTCTAGAAGATTACATGATGACCAAGGTTCTATCCAAGGGTTATATGAAGAGTGGTCATGTGAAGAGTTGAGCTTATTGCAAGCATGGCTTGGAAAAGAAGATTGAGTGAACATTCATGTTTATCTCCATGCCATCATCTATATCAAGAGAAGAAGATAAAGTGCAAGTGGATACATGAAGACGAAGCTAAGCGAGGCTCTCCCATAATGGTATATGGGGGAGTATTTGGAGAAGTCTTCATCAAGCATGTGCTAGCAAGCACAATCAAGAAAGGTGTTCCAACTTGAGGGAGTCAAGATCGTCATCATCTAGCTCAAGTGGAATGCGCAAGGCAAAGGTATGATCTTGATAGGGTTTCTATTTTACCGGTCTCATGGTGTTAGTGGGAGACGGGTTATAGGATAGACGGCGTACTATCAAGAGGGGCTCTCAAGTGAGTAACTTGATCGCATCTTTGTGGAGAGCTCAAACCTTTGCATACTTGGCATCATCATCTTTCTTGGTTCTTATTTGGCTTTTATCCATGTGAGGATTTAGAGCTTGTGTTCTCTCCATACCAAGCTCTAGTTCATCAAAAACGGATTTCATGAATATCTTGTTGCATTTTTATGTTGGAGGTTTACCGGTGCGTCTTTTCTAAGAGAGGTCAAACTCTGTCCTTATGGTCTCCTCCTCACATGATGGACTATGATGTTTCTATGCATGATCTTGTAAAGCTCTTCATTGCGATTCCAACAAACCCAAGATCATCGAAATCGGAGTCCAGATGGAAAACTTGTTGTGTTTTCGTGTTGGAAATATTATCGGTTTATCCGTGAGGAAAGTTCCACACCTTCCCATGTGTGGTAACTTTACTCTATTTGTGGATCTTAATATTTCCAACAAAATTGGTTTCACCTGATTTGGAGTTCGAACGAGAAAGTTATTGCATTTCAGGTTTTCTGTCTGGCTAGGCCGGAGTCTCCGGCCCATCAAGTTTTGGAGCGAAGAGCTCCACAAGACGGCACTCTCTGCCTTCGGCTCGGAGTTGGTCCGGAGTCACCCCGGAGTCTCCGGTTGGGGCCGGAGTCTCCGCCCCTTCGGGGTCCGGAGTCTCCGGCCCTCCTGGACCGGAGTCTCCGGTGTAAGTTTTCCTGCAACGGCTCTTTTCTGGGGACCTATAAAAAGGCCCCCCTTCTTCCCCAAAGGGTCAGCTCTTCCAAGCACGTTTTTCCCCCTCTCTCACCTCCATTGTTGACCTTGGAAAGCTTGCCCCCCTCCCAATTCCTCCCATGATTCTTGCATATCTTTGAGGGATTTGAGAGAGGAGATCTAGATCTATATGTCCACCAATCCATCTCTCCTCTAAGTGAGGGGCACCTAGTGGATCTAGATCTTGGAGTTCTTGTGTGGTTCTCTTCTTTGTTCTTCCTCTCTTCTCTCCCCATAAGCATTAGTTGCTTTTGGTGGGATTTGAGAGTGAAGGACTTGAGCACTTCTGTGTTCTTGCCATTGCTTTTATGCATCGGTTTGTGCTCTCCACGAGGATTCGTGGAAGTGAAAGTTCGTGAGCTTGTTACTCTTGGGTCTTTGGACCTTAGACGCCTTTTGTGGCGGTTGAGGCCTTTTGTGGCCACTTGGGAGCTCCAATCCTTTTGTGGGTTGTGCCTCAAGATTGTTGTAAGGGACTCGATTTCCGCCCAAAAGGAAATCAATAGTGGAAGGTGAACCGAGCTTTTTGGCATGGTTCATCGGAGAATAGTGTGAGGCCATTTGTGGCGTCTTGAGTTTGAAACTCACACCCCTCCAACGAGACGTACTCCCCTAAAAAGGAGGAACTCGGGAATACATCGTCGTCTCCACGTGCCTCGGTTATTTCTATACCCGAGCTCTTTACTTATGCACTTTGCTTGAAGTATTATATATTGCTATCGCTTTGTTGCTTGTCTTGCTTAGCATAACTTGTTGGTGCACATAGGTGAGCCTAGTATATTTAGGTTGTTGGCTTGTTAATTTAAACACCTAGTTTTATTCCGCAATTATCAAGCCTAAACCGGAAAAGTTTTAAATCGCCTATTCACCCCCCCCCCCCCCTCTAGGCGACATCCGTATCCTTTCAAACAGTCTCGCTCCCACGCCTAGCTAAAAAGTTCCAATAAAAGTACCATAAGAGAACATAAGAAAAAAAAACATGACACTTAAACTGTATGCGTTTCAAATGTAAATTCAGTATGTAGCTAAACATGAAAAATCCAACATTAGTGTGGTACATAGGTTTATCATTTTCATTAGATTTATCACGACCCAAAAGTTAGATTTATCATTTTTGTTTCCAAATATGTGTTATAAGTTTGGAACTGAGTCTACATAATTTTGCTTTATTCTTTTCAGGAACGCGCGAGAGAGCACACCTTTTTATATATAGAAGGAGAACATAAGGTTACAAAATCCACAACAAACAACAAAGTTCCTTAGACCAAAAATAAAGGAAACCTCTCACAAATAGCCCACTCGCTTCCACTTTTCTGCCTCTGCCATGATTTTGTTAAGCAAGACCGCACGTGGGCGAGAGACCCTATTGAACACCCTATTGTTCCTTTCAAGCCAAAACAGACGAAGAACGGGAGAGTCTACATAATTCACATATGTTGTATCTATGTATATATGTATATTTTTTGATAACTCCTAGAACGATTTCTTGGACATGGGAGTACAAGGAGTACTCCACGGTAGGAGTATACACACGATATATCCTCGGTGGCATCGGATGTATACAATTGGACATGTGATGAGACAAAATGTCAGATAGGAGATAGGCGGGCCCACATAGTGGTGCCGCGGTGAAGACAAAGTTTTTTATTTATAAACACATAATTATAAAGAGTGTGTGATACGTCTCCAACGTATCCAAATTTCTGATGTTCCATGCTTATATTATACCATTTGCTACATGTTTTATATACACTTCATATCACTTTTATGCATTTTCTGGGACTAACCTATTAACAAGATGCCACAGTGCCAGTTCCCTGTTTTCTGCTGTTTTTGGTTTCAGAAAGTTACTTCTGGAAATATTCTCGGAATTGCACGAAACAAAAGGCCAAGTCCCTATTTTTCCAACACGTACACGGAGTCCGAAGGAGAGACGAAGGAGAGCCACGAGGTGGCCAAACCACAGGCGGCGCGGCAGTGGGCCCAGCCGCGCCACCTGGTGGTTTGGGCCCCTCGGGGGTCCGCCGACATCGCCCCTTCGCCTATTTATTCCCCGAGACGTGAAAACCCTAAAACACCGAGCCTTTCATCCAGAACATATTCGCTGCCGCCGCGTCGTCAACCCTAACTCGGGGGGTTCTGAAGCTCTTCCCGGCACCCTGCCGGAGAGGGGAATCATCACCGGAGGGCTCTACATCGCCATGCCCGCCTCCGGAGTGATGCGTGAGTAGTTCATCCTTGGACTATGGGTCCATAGCAGTAGCTAGATGGTTGTCTTCTCCACTTGTGCCATCATGTTTAGATCTTGTGAGCTGCCTATCATGATCAAGATCATCTTATTGTAATGCTACATGTTGTGTTTGCTGGGATCTGACTTATATTGATACCTATGTGGAGCTGAATATTATATTATCATGTCTATGTCATTTGTGATCTTGCATGCTCTCCGTTACTTGTTGAAGCCTTGGCCAAGTGAATACTTGTAACTCCAAGAGGGGGTATTTATGCATGATAGTTGGGTTCAACCTCTATTTAACCTGGGATAGTGACAGCAAGTTCTAAGGTTGTAGATGTGTTGTTGCCACTAGGGGTAAAACAGCAATGCTTTATTCAAGGATGAATGTATTGTTTACATTACGCACATTACTTAATGCAATTGTCTGTTGCTTGCAACTTAATACTGGAAGGGGTACGGATGTTAACCGGAAAGTGGACTATTTAGGCATAGATGCATGCTGGATAGCGGTCTATGTACTTTGTCGTAATGCCCAAATGAATCTCATAGTAGACACCACAGCTCACACATGCATGTTATATGCACTTATCAATTGTCAATTGCCCAGCTGTAATTTGTTTACCCAGCATGTTAGTTATCTTATTGGAGAGACACCACTAGTGAACTGTGGACCCCGGTCCATTCTTTTACATCTGAAATACAATCTACTGCAATCATTGTTCTCTACTGTTTTATGCAAACAAACATCATTTCCATTCGATACGTTTAACCCTTTGTTTTCAGCAAGCCGGTGAGATTGACAACCTCACTGTTAAGTTGGGGCAAAGTAATTTGATTGTGTTGTGCAGGTTCCACGTTGGCACCGGAATCCCTGGTGTTGCGCCGCACTACACTCCTTCACCAACACCTTCGAAGCAAACCTCGTTTTCCTACTGGTTCGATTAAACCTTGGTTTCATACTGAGGGAAAACTTGCTGCTGCACTCATCATACCTTCCTCTTGGGGTTCCCAACTGACGTGTGACGTACAAGCATTGTTTCTGGCTGTTGCCGGGGATATATTCCCTCGTCAACTAGCGCACAACACGTTTTCTGGCGCCGTTGCCGGGGAAAACCGAATTGCTTCTGCAAGGGGAGTCTCTCACACCCAATCTCTTTACTTTGTTATTTGTCTTGCTTAGTTTATTTTTATTTAGTCTTGTTTGCTCTCTTTATCAAAAACACAAAAAAATTAGTTACTTGTTTAATTCAGTTTGATTTTGTTTTTCAAAATGAGTACTCCTGAGAACACTAAGTTGTGTGACTTCACTAGCACAAACAACAATGATTTCATATGCACTCCTATTGCTCCACCTGCTTCTACAGCAGAATTTTATGAAATTAAACCTGCTCTATTAAATCTTGTTATGAAAGAGCAATTTTCTGGTGTTAGTACTGATGATGCTGCTGCCCATCTTAATAACTTTGTTGAACTTTGTGAAATGCAAAAGTATAAGGATATGGATGGGGATATTATAAAACTGAAACTTTTTCCTTTCTCCTTGAGAGGAAGAGCTAAAGAATGGTTGCTTTCTTTGCCTAGAAATAGTATTAATTCTTGGACAAAATGCAAAGATGCTTTCATAGGGAAATATTATCCTCCTGCTAAGATTATATCCTTGAGAAGTAGCATTATGAATTTTAAACAACTTGATAATGAACATGTTGCTCAAGCTTGGGAAAGAATGAAATCTTTGGTGAAGAATTGTCCCACTCATGGACTGACTACTTGGATGATCATCCAAACCTTTTATGCAGGATTAAATTTTTCCTCAAGGAACTTATTGGATTCAGCCTCTGGAGGAACCTTTATGTCCATCACTTTAGGTGCAGCAACAAAGCTACTTGATGATATGATGATCAACTATTCCGAATGGCACACCGAAAGAGCTCCTCAAGGTAAGAAGGTAAATTCTGTTGAAGAAACCTCCTCTTTGAGTGATAAGATTGATGCTATTATGTCTATGCTTGTGAATGGTAGATCTCATGTTGATCCTAATAATGTTCCTTTAGCTTCATTGGTTGCTCAAGAAGAGCATGTTGATGTAAACTTCATTAAAAACAACAACTTCAACAACAATGCTTATAGGAATAATTTTGGTAGCAACAACTATAAGCCTTATCCTTCAAATGGTTATGGCAATTCTTATGGTAATTCCTACAGCAACAATAGAAGTGTGTCCTCTGATCTTGAAGCTATGCTTAAAGAATTTATTAGCACACAAAAAGCTTTCAATAAAACTGTTGAGGAAAAGTTTGAAAAAATTGATGATCTTGCTTCTAAAGTTGATAGTCTTGCTCATGATGTTGAAATTCTAAAACTGAAAGTTATGCCTAATGAAGTTAAAGATATAAGTCATTTGCTACAGCAAATGCCATCCAAGTTCGAATTGATAATAATATTAGGATGTTGGCTGAATTGCATGCTAGGTGGGAAAAAGAGGAAGAACTTGAAAAAGAGAATAGTATAGTTAGAGTTTGTACTATCACCACCACTAGTAATGCTAATGTTTACATGCTAGTAACCTCCTACTATTGATGGTAATGTTATTGGTGTTGGTAATGTCTCTACTACTTCTGCAAAGCGTTTGAAATTGCCTAAAACTGCTGAAACTTTTTCTGATAAAAGTGCTGAAATTTTTCAAACTATTGGAGACAATGGTTCCACCACCATTGACAATAATGATTTTGATTTTGATGATTGTAACATCTCTGAAGTTATTATGTTCTTGCAAAAATTAGCTAGAAGTCCCAATGCTAGCACTATTAATTTGGCTTTTACAAAGCATATTACAAATGCTCTTTTGCAAGCTAGGGAGGAGAAGTTGAAACTTAAAGCTTCTATTCCTAGGAAATTAGAAGATGGTTGGGAACCCATCATTAAGGTAAAGGTGAATGATTTTGATTGCAATGCCTTGTGTGATCTTGGTGCAAGTATTTCGTTTTGCCCAAGAAGCTTTATGATATTCTTGATTTGCCACCTTTGGAACATTGTTATTTGGATGTTTTTCTCGCTGATAATGCTATGAAGAAACCTTTGGGGCGAGTTAATGATGTTTTTATTACAGTAAACAATAACCTTGTCCCCGTTGATTTTATTGTTATGGATATTGAATGCAATGCATCTTGTCCTATTGTTTTGGGAAGACCTTTTCTTCGAACTGTTGGTGCCATCATTGATATGAAAGAAGGTAATATAAGGTACCAATTTCCTCTCAAGAAAGGTATGGAACACTTCCCTAGGAAGAGAATGAAGTTACCTTTTGACTCTATTGTTAGAGCAAGTTATGATGTTGATGCTTCTTCTCTTGACAACACTTGATTTTCACTTTCTGCGCCTAGCTGAAAGGCGTTAAAGAAAAGCGCTTATGGGAGACAACCCATCGTTTTTATTTGCTGTTATTTTTGTTTTCTTTGAGTCAAGGAGTTTTGTTACTTCTGTAGCAACTCCTTTGTATCTTTATTTTATCGCAATGTTGTGCCAAGTAAAGTTCTATATTGAAAGTTGATGCAAGATTTGGATTTCTGCGCAGTGACAGATTTTTAGCTGTCACGGATTTGAGCTTATCTCCCTGTAGAAAATTCAAAAAATTCTGAAAAAATCACGCATATTCCTGAGATATGTACGCAACTTTCATTATTTTAGGCCAGATCCATCTGAGCAACTTAAGTGCCTCGAAAAAATTCGTCATTCCAGACTGTTCTGTTTTTGACAGATTCTGCCTTTTGTTTTGCATTCGCTCTTTTACTGTGTTTGTGTGGATTTCTTTGCTCCACAAAGCATTGGTGGCTGTAGCTAATGTCCAGAAGCTTTGGGATTGATTGTATCATTACAGAATATGAGAATTTTTGATTATGCACTAACCCTCTAATGAGAACTGTCTTGAGTTTGGTGTGAAGGAAGTTTTCAAGGATCAAGCGAGAAGGGTGATATTATGTGATCAAGAAGAGTGAAAAGCCTAAGCTTGGGGATGCCCCCGTGGTTCATCCCAACCATATTCAGAGAGACTCAAGCGTCTAAGCTTGGGGATGCCCAAGGCATCCCCTTCTTCATCAACAAACTTATCAGGTCATCTCTAGTGAAACTATATTTTAATTCTTTCACATCTTATGCGCTTTACTTGGAGCGTCTGTGTGTTTTTATTTTTGTTTTTGTTTGAATAAATTCGGATCCTAGCAATCCTTGTGTGGGAGAGAGACACGCTCCGCTTTTTCATGTGAATACTCATGTTCTTCACTTATATTTGTTGAGTATTCTTAACTAGCTACTGCAGTGCTTTTAGCTCCTGTTTTTCATGCATCTCTTCGAGCTGTTAGCACTTGTTTATAAATACTCTCTTGCTGCATTATATTATCATTTGGAGAGTTTATGTTTAAATAAATTGATTGGTGTTTGTTTGGAAGAAAGAAAATGCTACATGTAGTAGTTGGTATTGGAAAAGACATATGCATTCTTGTAGATCATTGTCTTGTTTGATTTGATGCTTTGCAATTGTTTTGAGCTCTCAAGTAGATCATGTTTAAGCTCTTGCATCATGTAGTTAAAGCCTAGTAGTGGAGAACTACCGTAGAGCTTGTTGAGACTTGGGATGCATATTTGTTCTCTCTAAGGTCTAGATATTTTCTGGTAAAATGTTTGAGCAACAAGGAAGACAGTGTAGAGTCTTATAATACTTGCAATATGTTTTTATGTGATTCTTGCTGTACCGGTTTATACTTGTGTTTGCTTCAAACAACCTTGCTAGCCTAAACTCTGTACTGAGAGGGAATGCTTCTCGTGCATCCAAAACTTGAGCCAAAACCCATGCCATTTGTGTCCACCATACCTACCTACTATGTGGTATTTCCTGCCATTCCAAGTAAATATTTCATGTGCTACCTTTAAACTATTCAAAACTTTATTACTCCTTATTTGTGTCAATGTTTTATAGCTCATGAGGAAGTATGTGGTGTTTTATCTTTCAATCTTGTCATTTACTTCTGACAGACTTTCACCAATGGACTAGTGGCATATACATCCGCTTATCCAATAATTTGCAAAAAGAGCTGGCAACGGGGTGCCCAGCCCCAATTAATTACAACTTTCATTAATAATTCTCTTCACATGTTTTGCCCTGATTTATCAGTAAGCAACTTAATTTTGCAAATAGACACTCCTCCATGGTATGTGAATGTTGGAAGGCACCCGAGGATTCGGTTAGCCATGGCTTGTGTAAGCAAAAGGTTGGGAGGAGTGTCATCTATAAAGAAACTAAAATACATGTGTAAACAAAAGAGAAGAGGGATGATCTACCTTGCTGGTAGAGATAACGTCCTTCATGGGAGCCGCTCTTGAAAGTCTGGTTGACAAGGGGGTTAGAGTGCCCACTACCATTCGTTGACAACAACAAACACCTCTCAAATACTTATTTTGTGCTCTCTATATGCTTTCGAAAACTTAAAAAGCTCTAGCACATGATTTAATCCCTGCTTCCCTCTGCGAAGGGCCTATCTTTTACTTTATGTTGAGTCAGTTTACCTACTCCTTTCTATCTTAGAAGCAAACACTTGTGTCAACTTTGTGTGCATTGATTCTTACATTTTACTTATTGCACTTGTTATATTGCTTTATGTTGACAACTATCCATGAGATATACATGTTACAAGTTGAAAGCAAATGCTGAAACTTAATCATCCTTTGTGTTGCTTCAATGCCTTTTACTTTGAATCTATTGCTTTATGAGTTACCTCTTATGCAAAACTTTTTGATGCTTGTCTTGAAAGTACTATTCATGAAAAGTTTTTGCTTATATGATTCATTGTTTACTCTTTATCTATTTGTTAGCAAACTATAGATCATTGCTTTGAGTCACTTCATTCATGACATGAGCCTTGCAATATATTGATCAAGATTGTGTGAAAGCATGTCTCCTCAGAAATTATTTGTTGTTATCGTTTTACCTACTCGAGGACGAGTAGAACTAAGCTTGGGGATGCTTGATACGTCTCCAACGTATCCATAATTTCTGCTGTTCCATGCTTATATTATACCATTTGCTACATGTTTTATATACACTTTATCACTTTTATGCATTTTCTGGGACTAACCTATTAACAAGATGCCACAGTGCCAGTTCCCTGTTTTCTGCTGTTTTTGGTTTCAGAAAGTTACTTCTGGAAATATTCTCGGAATTGCACGAAACAAAAGGCCAAGTCCCTATTTTTCCAGCACGTACACGGAGTCCGAAGGAGAGACGAAGAGAGCCACGAGGTGGCCAAACCACAGGCGGCGCGGCAGTGGGCCCAGCCGCGCCCCTGGTGGTTTGGGCCCCTCGGGGGTCCGCCGACATCGCCCCTTCGCCTATTTATTCCCCGAGACGTGAAAACCCTAAAACACCGAGCCTTTCATCCAGAACATATTCGCTGCCGCCGCCGTCGTCAACCCTAACTCGGGGGGTTCTGAAGCTCTTCCCGGCACCCTGCCGGAGAGGGGAATCATCACCGGAGGGCTCTACATCGCCATGCCCGCCTCCGGAGTGATGCGTGAGTAGTTCATCCTTGGACTATGGGTCCATAGCAGTAGCTAGATGGTTGTCTTCTCCACTTGTGCCATCATGTTTAGATCTTGTGAGCTGCCTATCATGATCAAGATCATCTTATTGTAATGCTATTGATACCTATGTGGAGCTGAATATTATATTATCATGTCTATGTCATTTGTGATCTTGCATGCTCTCCGTTACTTGTTGAAGCCTTGGCCAGTGAATACTTGTAACTCCAAGAGGGGGTATTTATGCATGATAGTTGGGTTCAACCTCTATTTAACCTGGGATAGTGACAGCAAGTTCTAAGGTTGTAGATGTGTTGTTGCCACTAGGGGTAAAACAGCAATGCTTTATTCAAGGATGAATGTATTGTTTACATTACGCACATTACTTAATGCAATTGTCTGTTGCTTGCAACTTAATACTGGAAGGGGTACGGATGTTAACCGGAAAGTGGACTATTTAGGCATAGATGCATGCTGGATAGCGGTCTATGTACTTTGTCGTAATGCCCAAATGAATCTCATAGTAGACACCACAGCTCACACATGCATGTTATATGCACTTATCAATTGTCAATTGCCCAGCTGTAATTTGTTTACCCAGCATGTTAGTTATCTTATTGGAGAGACACCACTAGTGAACTGTGGACCCCGGTCCATTCTTTTACATCTGAAATACAATCTACTGCAATCATTGTTCTCTACTGTTTTATGCAAACAAACATCATCTTCCATTCGATACGTTTAACCCTTTGTTTTCAGCAAGCCGGTGAGATTGACAACCTCACTGTTAAGTTGGGGCAAAGTAATTTGATTGTGTTGTGCAGGTTCCACGTTGGCACCGGAATCCCTGGTGTTGCGCCGCACTACACTCCTTCACCAACACCTTCGAAGCAAACCTCGTTTTCCTACTGGTTCGATTAAACCTTGGTTTCATACTGAGGGAAAACTTGCTGCTGCACTCATCATACCTTCCTCTTGGGGTTCCCAACTGACGTGTGACGTACAAGCATTGTTTCCGGTGCTGTTGCCGGGGAGATATTCCCTCGTCAACCTAGCGATAGCAGTGTGCTCTAAGTCTAGGTAACCGGGATATCCTCCTTTGTACCGCTAGGGTTTTTCCTCCCACCTCGCGACAACGACAAGTTTGTCATCGACCGTGAGGATTCACGATGTTGAATCTTGATTCCTATGGTCAAAGAGCTTTGACACGGATCATCACAAGGAAGGTGGTGGTCCTCTCTAGAGAGAAAACTAGGGTTTTGGTTGATCGGGGTTGTGCGCCGTGCCCACAAGCGGTGGTAGTGTCAGGCCAACGATCATCAACGAGTAGTGGAATCCTTTGCCAGGAAAAATATCCATGGACAGTGATGAGGGCGGAGAAATCATCGAGGAGGGTGAGATTGATTCATTGTTCGAATCGATGGTATGGATGATGGTGATTTGATTACCTGGTTCTTCCGAAGGACGATCC